>JAOWAN010000047.1:996637-1018107 GCA_028566635.1 Lobelia cardinalis | reverse complement strand
AATAAATTTAAACATATTTAGTAAATTAATGTCAAATAGATTCAAATTTAATAATTATAACTCATTTAAATAGGTTAATTTTAAAAATTTTATAAACCCACGGGTTTAATCGGGTCACAAATTGTCACCCCTAGACGAAACGATCGTATCAATATATCATTTTATATATATATATATATATATATATATATATATATATTGACTTAGATCACCGAGTCTAAATGACTTCAAAGTAAACAATTTTTTTTTTTTAAAATTCTCAAAAGTAGCAATAATAGACTCACTCCTTCTTTTGGAAAAAAAAGTTCTAATTATATACAACAAATATTACTTAAATTAGAAGTTTATTATATGGTATGCATTTGACTCAAATAACCGAGATACAAATAATACAATTAAGTTATGGACATAAGACATACGTATTAAGTCTGACAAGATGGATCAAATTAAACTCACTTTAATGTATTTGATGTTCAAGTCATTAAGGTTGAGTAAAACATTGCAAAATCAAATCATTCGATTCAAATTCATGAAATCGGTCTGAAAAAAAATTGAATCAATATATTGGTTTGATTTCAATTTTTTATTTTATCAAAATCGAAAATATTGGTTGGTTTCGGTTTAGCCTTGAAATTGCACTTTAAAATCAAATCGAACCAAGGTTATATAATTAATATTATGTATTTGTTGTTATACTTAATTAATTACTAATATACACTTATATTACCAATGTGTTTATCATTCATAATATTGAGTATTGTACTTATATGACTTTTCACTTTTTTTGTTTTACTTTCATTTTTCTTCATTCAATTTTCATTATATAGAATTATATTTTCCGTAATTTTTTAAATTGAATCATAAATTCTATTAAAAAAAATTTTACTCTATGTATTTATTTCGCTTCCTACCGAAAGTTAAAGTTTACATACTTATTTTTTGGAAATCGAAAGTTCATTGAAACCGAACTGAAAAATACAAAACGAAAAAAATCGATGTTTCATATTCTCGAATTGAACAATTTTCAAAAAATGACAAACTCGAACATTTGGTTTGATTCCAATTTTGATCGAAAATGATCAAAATTGACCTACACCCGAATAATGATCAGCCTTACAAGTCATTGATCGATTAATTATATGAACTATAATAAATCAATGTATTTGTTATCCTAATCCATTTGAATGGGCTAAATATGTTTAGATCATTACAATATATTATTTATTTTCAATTCAATTAATTAACCACCCGATTTAACCTATTTCATGATCAGGTCTAATATTATAGATGAATACTGACGTTCAGAATAAATATAATCTTCTAAAATTTTCTCATTGGGTCTATTGGTAATTCCCGATCAACTTCTTTTTCAGTATCCTACGAACCCTCAGGTGAAGTCGGATGAATACCCATTGCCTCCTTAAAAGAGAGATGTTGAATATGCTTGCTCGCTCAACTGCTATGATACTTCTTAGAATGCCTAAACTCCCTTTTGAGTCCACAAACAAGAGTTAAACGAGACATTTTATTTTGAGTCGAATGAAAATATATGTGTATCACAAAAATTGTAGAAAATAATACTCTCCTCCTTACTGCCCAATTAAAAAGATCTGCAAGCGTACTTTCATTTTTTGTTTTTCTTAAACCGATATTCTCATTTCCAAAATTAGCAAATATTTCAAGCTTGGATCACAAGTCTGCTTACATATTATTATTTATTTTTGATAGGTCTCATCATTTTCTTTGTGTCTCTCTCGTATTTTTTTAATTTTAATCATTACAAAATAAAATAAAATAAAATCACTATAAATCGAACTTCTGATCCAACTCTTAATATAATTTTAAAACATTACAACTATACAAGTATATAAAGCTTGATCCTTAATTAATATATGTAAATATACAACAAAATGATGTTTTGGGACGAGGAAGAATATGTGGTGACCATAATTTATCATATGTCATTGATCACACATATTGGCATTTAAAATCGTCCTTATATTATATGGCATGGTGTCAACTATATGGTATTCCATAATTTAGACTGTTGAAGTATAAAATAATTAATCCACCTTATATTATAACATAAATTGTGTTGGTCTCATAAGCAAATGGGTAGGGAATCATACTTAATTTTCTTAATTTCACATATATATATTTTATAAATTATTTTCTTTCTTATATGCACCTGTCACGGTTGGAGGAGAGTATATATTAATTAAAGCTAGAATTACTATCGGCACGTCAAAGGTACATTTTGGCTCATTTTCAGTGAAAATTATTATGTGCGCATATGCGTACAATGTTTTATGCGCCTCCTTTGATCGTGCAGTACACTCGTCTAATATAGAGAGTCATGGTTGAGAGTGAGAGAAATCATAATAATTTATAACTCTTCATAAAATTCCATAATTTTTGGATAATTACGTTATTTTAAGTAGGAGATAAAATCAAATTTTTTTTAAATTATGCACTGATTTCATATCTATTTAAATTTGAATTTTTAAAATCTCGCTTAATAGTCACTCATATTGCTCGTTGATCAATTGAAGAGATTTCAAATCTGTTTAAATTTACTATTTTTACTGAATTTTAAAATTAACAAATTTAAAATTACAATTATTTAACTTATTTTGTTCATTAATCAAGCTTGTGTTCATTGATTAAGTTTGTTGTATTCATTGTTTAAGTTTTTTTTGTTCATTGATCAAGTTGGTATTTATTGATTAAACTTATTGTATTTATTAATAAAACTTTATTATATTAATTATTTAAACGTATTTTTTCATTGACTAAGCTTATTATGTTCACTGATTAAATTTATTTTATTCATTAATAAAGCTTATTGTATATATTGATAAACAAAATGACATTATCAAAAGTTTATTATTCACAAATGCAAGCTTATTTTAACATCAGATGTTCAACAACCATATAAAAATCACTTTTACTACTTGAATCATAAGTTGAATATATAAAATTTGTATCCAAATGTACTGAGTTTAATAAGAGGTCGATTGTCATTAATATGTCCAAATATTAATCCAGAATATCCACATTTAAGAACAAGGAAAAATTAAACTTAAAAAGAGAGACTAGACGTATAAACTCAAATTAAAACATAATAAAATAAAAGGTTCAATTAACATTAATTCAAAAGCTCAGTTAAACCGAATACTTATTTAGGATTCGAGGGGCTATCTATAATATAATTGGCATCAGTGGGGTTCATGGGAAAATGAATAGTAACTTCAAATGAATAGTACCAGGTGTGGTTTTCAGTACAAGTGTGGGAGAGTGTGGAGTGAAAAAATGTGAAAGTGGAAGAGGGAGAGAGAGAACTGGGAGAGGGGAGGTGATTTACAGTGTGTAAGGTCTCAGGTTCGATTCCTTTCCATGCCCCCTTGGGGCAAAAAAAAAGTGATATTAAAAAATGTTATATTTTATGGATAATTTTTTTTATTTGATTAAAAATAATTTTTCCACTTTTAAATATTACCGTGTTCGAAAATACGGACTATTCGTGATTAAATATTTTGATACGCCGTGCCCTCGAATACAGGCATTTACTAGTTTATTTATATACGTGGCAAGTTGCTCTCAAAACGCTGATGAATTTTCGTAATGGCTGGCTGGCTGGCTGGCTATCTAATTAATTAATATAATTTGGGACCATTATTTAGGGCGTGCTTTGACCTTAATCACGTCAATAGTAAATTAAAATTTGATCAGGAATTCAGACTGAGTCACTTGGCCGATCACCATCAATTTTACTCTTGAGGACCGGAATTAGAAAGTTTTAATTATTCCAAAGTCTCTTTCAATGGTGGTGGGGTCTATTTCCAAATATTGTACCAGTAAAAATTGAAAATGAAAATAAAGAAGAAAAAGAAAGATAGTTACAGATGTCTCAGAATGTTTAGATTCTGAATTTCATGGTCAAATTCCGTGTGTCATTTTTTTTTCAATTTTTTTTTTTTCATAGCAATGTCGACCATTCCAAGTTAATTAGGCCAAATGAAAATGGACAATTCTCATTTTCGATTCATTAAAAGAATATGAATTTTCTGTCTCAAACGATGTCTCCTGTTACGTAGCTTTTGGAGCGATGCATATTCTATTTATTATTTAAAATTTTAGATTTAAGTTTAAGGTCAGAATTTAAATGATTAAGGATGAAATTTTTAAAAAATAGAACAGAAAAGAAAACTTTATTTGAGACAGAAAATCTTAACTTTCTCAAAAATCTATTATTGGTGAGATGAAATTTAAAAATATAATATTAAATTCAAGCTTAATTCTTTCGAAGTAAATAAGAATGACGTAGCTAAAGCTATTACCCTTGTAATTTCTACACGAGTCCATCGTTTTCTATTATCAATCCAGGCCCATTTTGCTATTGGGCCTTTATGTTTATAGAAATCCTCCAAAGACTACTGTTAGAAACACTCATTGAATGGTAATTAGCTCATAGCATTTTTTTTTTATATATATATAAGAGGGGTGGATCAACTAGTCCATTATATTTCTTATGGTCTCTCGCCCAAAACTATCTTCCTCTAGGAGTGAAAACATTTCGGACGGAGCTCCTTGTACCATTGCTTCCTCTCTAGTACTTTCGTAGTTATCCTCGCCAGTCTATCGTCCACCATATTGGCCTCTCGGAGGATATGCATCAGCCGAACCTGCCACTCCCTGTTCAAGAGATCCCGAATGGGTCCTATCAAGTCATCGTTTGTAGTATCATGCATGTACTCCTTCTGCACTTTAGCAACTACATCGGCGCTATCGGTTTGAACTATCACTTGACGCCAACCCCTTGTCCAAGCCTCCTTCTACACTCATTGAATGGTAATTAGCTCATAACATTTTGTTTGTAAGAAAACTTTCAAAAAACAATTTTGGAAACATTCAAATTACAATTTGAGGCAGTGGCATTAGATATAAAAAATATCTCATTAACTAGTTTCCAACATTCCATAATAGGGACCGGGAGTACAATCATTTTTTTTTTTTTTTGGTTGCTTTTTTGTGGTTCAATTTCAGCTCTCAAAAAGAACTCGACTTTACATTATTCACGAAAATTAACGTAAATATCGATAATACAAAAAAATATGAAGTATTATAATTTTATATAATAATTTAACATGGATCGCGTAAAATGAAGAAAAATAATTCATGTAAGTGATCCAAAATGCTGCAAAATTTTCTTAAGGCCAACAAATAGATCGTAGGATGTACATCACAGGAGCGGGAGCCAGATGGAAAGCTGATGAATAGAATTTCGCCTTTAAACTTGAGTACAGTATTATAGATGGGCTTCTTCAATGGTATGGTTGTTTTTCTTCTAAATCCTATGAGTACAATTAAAGGTTGACTTTCTCTAAGTAGGAGATCTTTTTGACTTTTTGTAACTTCAATTTTCCAAATTGGTGAGAGAAAATGGTTCCTTAAATCTTAATTAACAAGTTTAATTTTAATTTGAACGATCCGAGTTTAATTCAAGGTTCTAATGCAAAATAAAGTTTGAATTCAACTTCTTAATCAAGGTTGATAATTGGATTTTTTTCGTGAAGTAATTCTGTGGTAATAAATTCATTAACTGTATAGTATTTAACATCGAATGATTTTTCACCCTCAAATTTAAGTGTTAGTTAGTCATGTTTTTTTAAAAATATTATGAAAATGAAATTTGTGTTTGTTTTAACATATATTTTACAAAAAAAATAGTAATTTTGTTTGCTCAAAAATAAATTAAAATATTAAATATTTATTTAAAAATTAGCCCAACAAAAAAAAATGTGATTCTTAAAGTGGGATGAAATACTTTTTTATTGGTGAATTAAATAGATGTCACTCTGACTAAAATTCATAATGTAAATTAGAACAGAAATACCATTAATTATTAACCTTGAGATCGAACGATCGAGACGAAAACACACACTTTTCACCCCTTATATCTTACCAACACACAACACACAATTGCACACACTTTTCGTGCAGTTTTTCGCACCCACCTACAAAATCACACCGACTCTTCACACATTCTCTTCCATCCATAACAGACAATCTCACACATTTTGATACACACTTTTTCACTTAAGTTAAAAACTTTTAATTTATTATTTTTTATGTATTAATAATTTTTTCTTGATAAATATAATATTATTTAAACTATTTAATTAAGTTAATTTTTTTGTATTTCATACTCTTGAATAATTTTTTAATAAAAATTATTATTTTTCACTCTGTGTTTGCGAACACGAATATTTTCTTGTAAGTGTAGAATGAATAAAATAATTTATTGGGTTTTAGATTAGACAAAATTCCAAAACGAAAACAATGTATGGAAACTCATGTTATCCTTTTAATTCAAACAGACGTGATTTAGGTCCGACATATGCGGGTCTGCAAATTTGGGGGGGAGAGAGAGAGAGAAAATCACACGCAGAAATCGCACACGCTGTGTGTCCCTCCCTCTCCCTCTCTCCCCTTCACCGGCTCTCCATTCCCGCGGATTTCTCCCCTACCCCTTCCTTTTACCAAATTTCTCATTCTAGAGAGGGGAAAAAAACACAAGCAAATCTGACACTTTTAGAGAGAGAAAAAACACGCACACACGCACAAAGCCTATAGATACAGAATCATATACGTATATAGAAACAACACAGATAAGAGAGTGGCCGTTCCAACGGCCACCCCTCTCCCGCCATCCAATTTAAAATAAAACTGAGAAATTGGTTGGATATTAACGAAATTTCCAACAATCATTTTTTTGTTCATTTTCCCCCAAAAAGAAAATTAAGAAGAAAGAGATCCTATATATAGTTTGCATCACCATCGTTTCCTGTTTTTTCCATTTCCCTCCCTCTATCGAAAGCGGTGGTGCTTGCAGGGGCGGTTGAGGTAATTTTTTCTATTACTTTCTACGGATTAAGAATTTCTTGAGGTTTTTGTTTGATTTTTATACATGTAATTTGGTTAAGGGAGGGAGAATTTTGAGGTTGTGAAGCTGGGAAGATGCAGCATAACATCTTTACATCCATGCGAAGTTTAAAGATGATGGATGGATGTAAAGGCACGGCATACGGCGTGCCGTTACATCCATCGGGCACCACCGCCCCTGCCGGTGGTCACCACCATGGTGGTGGTGGTCATGGAAGTCATGGCGGTAGTGTAGGAGAGAAGTTCCTACAACACCTCCACGATCATCTAAAGGTGAATTCTATAAGATCAAAGTCGTCGCGGAGTTTCCAAAATTTACAAGCCGAGAATACCCCTAGTCTAGCTGAGGCTCTTGCGGTGTATGGTTTGCCTGATAAGGATCTTATTGAGCCCCAAATTGAACCTTGTTTGAAATCCATTGATTTTGTCGAAACCCTGGCTGATGTTTACCGTAGAATTGAGAAATGTCCCCAAATTGAGAAATCTAGGATGTATGTTGTGCAATGTGCAACATTTAAGGGGCATCCTGATCCGAAGTTGTTCAGGCGGTGCCTCCGGTCAGCAAGGCAGCATGCTGTGGATGTCCATTCGAAGGTGGTTCTCTCAGCATGGTTGAGATACGAGAGGAGAGTTGATGAGCTTAGTGGGATTTTGGCGATGGAATGCTGCGGGCAGATAATCGAATGCCCTAGGGCAGCTTTGATATCGGGGTATGCTCCTGAATCGGTTTATGATCCGTGTACGTGCCCTAGAGGTTTGAGAGAGGATGATGATTCTGAATATTGTTTTGGAGAAGAAGAGTGCTCCACTTCTGAGGAGGATTGTGATATGGCATTTTATTTAGGGGAGGAGGAGGAGGTCAGGTGTAATAGATTTAGCATTGCCTCGCTTTCGAGGCCTTTTAAGGCTATGTTGTATGGTAGCTTCATGGAATCAAGGAGAGAGAAAATAAATTTTTCACAGAATGGGATATCAGTGGAGGGTATGAGAGCTGCAGAGATTTTTAGCAGGACAAAAAGGCTAGATAATATCGGCCCGGAGATTGTTCTTGAGCTGTTGTCATTGGCAAACAGGTTCTGCTGTGACGAGATGAAGTCTGCTTGTGATGAATATCTGTCAAAATTGGTTTGCGATATGGAGATGGCTTTGTTGCTTATTGAGTATGGGTTAGAGGAGACGGCATATCTTCTGGTGGCTGCTTGCTTGCAGGTGTTTTTACGAGAGCTACCGGGTTTGATCCACAACGCGAATGCGATGAAGTTATTTTGCAATCCTGAGGGTAGAGAGAGATTAGCTTTGGCCGGCCATGCTTCATATTTAATGTACAGCCTACTGAGCCAGGTTGCAATGGATGATGACATGAAATCGAACACGACAGTAATGCTATTAGAGAGGCTTGGAGAGTGTGCGAGTGAAGGTTGGGAAAAACAGCTCGCATTCCATCAGTTGGGTTGTGTGATGCTAGAGAGAAAAGAGTATAAAGATGCTCAGAAATGGTTCGAGGCAGCTGTAGAGGCAGGACATGTTTATTCTCTAGCTGGTGTTGCCAGGGCAAAGTTCAAGAAAGGGCACAAGTATTCTGCATATAAGCTGATGAATTCGCTCATTTCGGATTATACCCCTTCAGGTTGGATGTATCAGGAACGATCTTTGTATTGTGATGGGAAAGAGAAGATGACAGATATAGAAACGTCGACAGAACTGGACCCTACTCTTTTCTATCCGTACAAGTATAGAGCTGTGTGTTTGATGGAAGAGAATCGAATCGAAGAAGCCATTTCAGAGATTGAGAAAGTAATTAGTTTCAAGGTCTCCCCAGACTGCCTAGAATTGCGTGCTTGGTTTTTGATTTCCTTGGAGGATTACGAAGGAGCCTTGCGAGATGTGAGGGCTATTCTCACACTGGACTCCAATTACATGATGTTCCATGGTAAGTTGCATGGGGACCACTTGGTAGAGCTCCTCCGCAATCATGTTCAGCAATGTTGCCAGGCTGATTGCTGGATACAGTTGTATGATCGATGGTCCTCGGTTGATGATGTTGGCTCTCTTGCTGTGGTGCACCAAATGCTAGCAAATGATCCTGGGAAGAGCCTATTGAGGTTTCGCCAATCTCTTCTTCTTTTAAGGTGAGTGAATCAACTTTTCATTGTATAATCTGGTCAACCACGGTTTTCTACCTTTGTTTTTTGTCTGGCAATCTCAAATATTTGCTGCTCTAATTTTTTTTTTTTTTTTGATTATTTGCTTTTCTGTGTGAAGATCCTAGGTTGTAACGTCTCTCTTATGTTTTCTGGATGAGTAATTGTCTAGAAACATACATACAAACATACGTAATATATATATATGTGCATCTTATGTATGTTTATTTTTAAATATGCAACTTTTCCTCTAGTTAATGGGCTACATACATTATATGACCCTAAGGGGTAGGCCACTGGTACACCTGGAGCTTTACAAAGCGAGTATCGGATCCCTTCCCACGGTGTCTTAGGGCCAAAAAGAAATTGAAATTGAAGGGGAATGAGCTATATATAATTGATTGGCTCATTGATGTAGGTTAAACTGCCACAAAGCTGCAATGCGAAGTCTACGGTTGGCTCGTAACCATTCTACATCCGAGCACGAAAGGCTTGTGTATGAAGGGTGGATTTCCTACGACACAGGTCATCGGGAAGAAGCATTAGCTAAGGCTGAAGATGCCATCTTGCTCCAGAGATCTTTTGAAGCATTTTTCCTGAAAGCATATGCTTTGACCGATCCTGAATCAAATCTTGATCCAGAGTCCTCAACTTACGTTGTCCAACTTCTTGAGGAAGCTCTTAGATGCCCCTCAGACGGCCTCAGAAAAGGACAAGTAAGCGATATCACAAACAGTAGCAAAAGTAAATAATAAATTTTATGTCACAGAATCCGAGTTGAGTACGTGTGGTCGGTGATGTTTGCAGGCATTAAGTAATCTGGGCAGTATCTATGTAGACTGTGGCAAGCTGGATCTTGCTGCGGACTGCTATTTAAATGCTCTTAATATCAAACATTCACGAGCACATCAAGGGCTGGCACGGGTATACCATCTCAAGAATCAGCGCAAAGCTGCTTATGACGAGATGACTAAGTTGATAGAGAAGGCACGGTACAATGCTTCGGCTTATGAAAAGCGGTCAGAGTACTGTGACCGAGACATGGCTAAAGATGATCTTCGTAGAGCAACAAAGCTTGATCCCTTGCGAACTTATCCTTACAGATACAGGGCTGCTGGTAAGTTACCATAAACCTTCATTTGTTTCACATCTTACGTTTTCTTTCGTTTAATGATCTTTTGCTACTTGCATCATGTAAGAGATTACTATGCACTCTGGGTATGTTAATTGCTATTACCTTGATGGGAAATCTACCATCACACTGGATGAGCATAAATCTGTAAGAGATTACTGTCATTTTTTGCTCATCCCGTTCCTTGATGCAAAATCTGATCTTGCGTTGCAGAAGAAATGAAGAATTCACTTTCGTCATGGCAATTTATTCATATGTTCTGGAAAATTGCAAAACTATTACTAAACTAATCTGCTCCTCAAACTCTGGCTTGCTTTGAATTTTCACATTTTAGTGTAGTACAGATATGCTTGCTTTCTTGGATTGTAGACTGCATAAAAATCAGGATTTGAAAATAGTTTTGAAGATGAGGACTTCATCATGGAATTGAACCTCGTTACGTTGTTGCTTGTTATTTTTTCTATTTTCTATTTTGTCTCTGCAAAGGATGACAGGTAATCGGTAATTGGTATAGCTGATTGATTGTAGCATTGTCATTTTCACTATGGGCATATTTTTTTCCTAATCCTGCCCTGTTCTGTTTCTTGATGCATTTATGGTTCAATCTGACAATGGATTCTGGATGCCTTTTCAGTTCTGATGGATGATCATAAGGAATCTGAAGCCATAGCGGAACTCACAAAGGCCATAGCTTTCAAACCAGATCTACAACTACTTCACCTTCGAGCAGCATTCCACGACTCAATGGGCGATTACTTGTCCACACTCAGAGACTGCGAGGCAGTTCTGTGTCTCGATCCTAGCCACGCAGATACACTCGAGCTTTACAACAAAGCACGAGAACGGGCCCAGGAATCCAACCCGTCATAGGAGCCAAAGAGCCATGCACATTCGCGTTTCTGTTTCATGATCTTTATGTGGGCAACACACCCGTTGCCACCCCAGCCATTTTTAGTGCAGGCAGGACCCATTCTAGTCTGCTAATCTCAGATTAGAAGCTAAACTGAGAGTAGAGAAGATGCAGTTTGATGAACTGAAGCTTGGAGAGCGAGAGACAAAGAAGCACAAGATGTTGATGGCGATGTATATACTTAATTTTCTTGTCAATGATGGCGGGTCCATTGATGAGATTTGTAATTAGGACGGTATTTGGCGATGGCGGCGACCGTTCCCGTCAACCATTTCTGTGGAGCAGTGGGGGTGGTGAGATGAAAGCACACTGTTGTATGTATGAAGAAAAAAAATGTACATGTATTTCAGCTTGAAACGAAGGGCTGTCATTTGAGAGATTTTTACACTGATTCAACATTTTTTTCTTTCTATTTTTGGTGTCCTTTTTACTGGAATGCTTCACAATTTTCTCTTGTGAAAAAAGGGAAACTTTTCTTCTTTTCTTCTTTCCCTTGTCCTTGTCTCCCTTACTTTCTCTCTACACCTGTGAGTTTCTAAACTGCATTTAAATTGACTGCACACGAGATACCTATAGTTTTCCAGCTGCAATGTCACAATAAAAGCTTCCAACTACATATAAAAGCATTGCTCCTCAGCTCAAAATGTTTCAGATTTTCTGTACATTCATGGATGATGAAGAAGAAGCTGCAACAGCAGGTATGGATACACAAAATCCCCGTAAGCTCGACTTTAGCGCTCCGATTTTATCAACTAGACGGCCAAACAGCGTCAGCGATTTAGAATCTCCCGGGAACTACTTACATGCAGATCGTGCGGGCAATAGGGTACCTTTCTCGTGGGAGAAAAGCCCGGGAAAGCCGATAACTGATAGTGAGAGCTTCATGGATAATACTCCCATCATCCCCCCACCAAGACCGCCACCCGGGTGGCCGAAGCCAACAAGAAAACAACCAGTTATCGATCAGGAAAATGATTACGATGGTGATGACGACGACGATGATAATTTCTCGGACGCGATCGATACCTTCTCGTTGTCAGAGGCATTAGACATCATGATCGAGTCAGCTGCAGGAGGGCTGACCTTAGAGCAGCCTAAAGGTGGTAGCGAGTCTCCTAGTTTCATAATCCAGAGGTTCCTTTCCGATGCCAAAGCATTGGCAGTTTCATCAGGTCAGCTCAACATCTCGAAAATCAGCAACAGTACTGGGACTGGGTCAGACTTTGACTTTCCGGGTAAACGTGTTCCTCATCAAGGATCACTAGTGAACATGGAATCTTGCTCATCGCCAAAGGGGTGTGGGCTGGACGTGTTTTTCCCGTGGCGGATGAAGAACAAACCGTGTGGTGTGAAAAGCCCAGTTAGGGTGACATCTTCCCGCCCAAGACCTCGATCCAGGTCCAAGTCAAATAAATAGGGTGCCCAAAGCATACCACTAATCCCAGATTTTCCTCCAGGTCAAATATGTCTCGACCCGGCCCATCTGAATTCATTTTTCATAATACAAAATCACCACGGCCCTTATTTTCTGTTAGAAACTTAACCGTAGTAGTAACAAAATAAAAATTCATTCGGGGTGTTATCATCCAATTAGGTCCATCAATTTTTGTAATGGGTAATATACGTCTGAGAAAGAAATCATTTAAGGTGGATGACATTATCCCTTACAAATTTTAATGGAACTTACCGGATGATAATATCTCTGACAAATTTTCATATTTTGATTCTACTAGTGTTAAGTTTTTAACAGAAAATGGAGCTAGGATGTTATAAAATAATCTTTTTAAACCTTAGGATCCGATTGAGACAATTTTGATTCTAGGGAGTAATCTGAGATTTATGAATGTTAGGGGATAATATTTTTGTAACTCGTCATTTTAGTTTTGGCTCATGAAGCTGCGAGTATTTGTACATATTTGGTATAAGAATGGAAAATTGAGTCAACAAAGTTATCCTTTTCCCTTTTGTGTATATAGTGAGTATTTCAATGATTCCTATAGTGTAGAAATATGATTGGTACTTTGAACATTATAAGTTCCTTGTTCCGAGCACGGCTCCGTTTTTTTTTTTTTTTTCGTTTCAAAATCACCAACAACGCATACACGGTATCGGTTGCTCGATTGCAGTTTTGAGTAAGTACCCGTAAATGGTAATTCTCAAACGGACACATATTTCATGTCACATAATGAAGTATATCTTGCATAACTCTTGATTATAATAGTGCTAAAGCACTTGTAAATTGTAATAGTATTGTGTAACATAATGAACTAGAAAACTATTTGGATTTTTATCTGACATAAATAATAATTCATCACACAGGCTGTAAGCTAACAATGAGTTAATGATTAATGGAATAAACAAAGCTACCCAAAATATATAATTAGGTCTTAAGAACCAATTCTTAGATAATATGGCCCGGGAGACAAGTAAAACCCAGATCAAAGGCCCATTGATAATAAACACGGGTCCAACCCAACAAGTGCGCACGAACAACCCACACGTGCCGCACTTTCAAAAAAAAAAGGAAAACCACCCCCTAGGCCTAGGGTTTTAGAAAACAAGAGAGAGGCTATCACGGTCAGTTGCTAGGTCAGCTGCCCGTTCGTTTTTATCACGCACAAAAATCCTAGTCCCCCCCCCATCCTTCCTCCTCCCGCTTCCCTCTTCCATTCGAAATATATACATTTCCCGTATAAATACACACTCTCCCACACACACAAACACTTCTCTCTCTAAAACTGCGAAGCAAGCAGATAAACACACCGTTGGAGGAAAGAGAGAGAGAGAGAGAGAAGGTGTTTTAGTTTAGCTACTCTGATTTCTGATTTCGTGAAGATTCATCGGTTGGATTAGGTATTTGTTTTTCGAATTTGTAAGGTATATATCTATATATATCTAAACCTTAATCTAGGGCATTTTTCAGTCGTTAATTTGTATATCTATAGATCTGCTGTTGTTTTTCTTTTATTACGATTTCCTATTCATTTTCTCTTGTTTACTTTAACAATTACTGTTTCGGCTAATTTTGATGGTGAATTAGGGTTTTAATGCTTAGAATGTTGTAGATTTTAACTTTTGTTGATTCGGTCTCTGATTGTTTATATTTTTTGTGTGCTAAATATGGAGTGCTCTATTTAGCTGGTACTTGTTCGGATTGGATTGCTTGTGTGGAATTTGGTTTATTCTTGAATTTCAAGTTTGTTATAGAGCTTATCTATAGTTAGATTTGTGGGATCAGGTGAGCTACTTTTACCTGAGTATTATGCTTGGTATGAGATTGAATGTTGCATGATTTTCTATAGTTAAGTCCTGCCTCCCATAGAAAAAAACTGTTTGGGTTTAAGTTTGGAATTTGTTTACTATCGCAGCAAATGAGTTGTTTTATGCTTGAGCATCAAAAATGTTCCATTTGAAGCTTTTTCTTTTGAATGAAAATTTGGGTTTCGGATAGTTTTGTATGGTCAACCCAAGTTCCACCGTTGCTTATAAAATTCGTGAGTGAAGTTTTTGTGGAGGGTTTTAAGAGATGGTATCTGTTCGTTGCAATGGCAAAAGAGATTTATTTGGAAACCTAGAATCAAAGTGCCTCTGAGAGGGTGTATATTACTTAATCATTTGTTTTCATTTCTTGTATACAGAAAAGCGCCTTTGAATATTGCTTTATCTTCTTCTATAATTTAAGATATGAAAATGAAACAACTTTCCATGAAAACTGTTTGGCATGTGTGTTCTCCCTGTGTTCAGTTCCAGCCAAAAAAATGGAACATGTAAAATTAGTTAGCAGCGTTATTAGGTTGGAAGCTAGAATCCGTGTAAGAGTTAGAAGAGTGAGCTCATTCATCAAAGATGAAAAGTGACCCTTCCCAGAAAGGAGCTGAGAAACATCATTAAAAGCTAGTGCGTTTTTTGTTTGCATGAAAAAATTGAAGTGATCGATTTTAGTAGTTTTAGTTTTGATATGTTTTCAATGTGGTTCTTAAACATGCATTCCAAGTAAGGAAGTTCTAAAGAGAAGTGTAAAAAATCATGTAAAATGCTATTTAGATTTGTGCACATCAGAGTTGTTGGTCAGATTTTTGTTTATTTTTATCCAATCACTTAGACCAGGTTTGAAATACAACAAAATTTGTAAATATAACTAATAACTTTGCTTTTGTGGGATACTCTGAAAGGAAAGTCACTGTAAGTCTGTAATCAACCTGCTGCATGCATATCTTACTCTGCTGAAAGACATTCTTTAATTCAATATGTACCGCCTTTCACATATATATATTTTTTTTCCTGGATAGACGCCTTCGCATGTTCTTATAATTGGCATTATTGCTTGCCTTGAACATTTAGAGGAGAATATGGCCGTGGAGATCACAGAATTCCTATTATCTGCACAATCAGCAGATGCAAGAGTTCGAACGGAGGCAGAGACAAATCTTAGGCAATTTCAAGAACAAAATCTTCCTGGTTTTCTTCTATCATTGTCAGTAGAGCTGTCCAATGATGGAAAACCAACAGAGTCTCGTAGATTGGCTGGTATTGTGCTAAAGAATTCTTTGGATGCTAAAGATGTTGCCAGGAAGGAGCATCTCGCTCAACAATGGGTGTCGAGTGATATATCATTCAAATCCCAGATCAAAGGCTTGCTGTTGAAGACCCTTGGATCTTCTGTCCTTGAGGCAAGGCACACTGCTTCCCAAGTAATAGCCAAAATAGCTTCTATTGAAGTTCCAAGAAAAGAATGGCCCGAACTCATTGGGTCTCTCCTTCGCAATATGACCCAGCAAGACAGTCCCGCATCGTTGAAACAAGCGACTCTGGATACACTTGGGTATGTATGTGAGGAAATATCCCACCACGATCTTGTGCAGGATGAAGTTAATTCGGTCCTCACTGCCGTAGCCCAAGGGATGAATGTTACTGAACAGAGCCCAGATGTGCGTCTTGCAGCTACTAGAGCATTGTACAATGCTCTTGATTTTGCACAGACCAACTTTGAGAATGATATGGAGCGGGATTACATTATGAAGGTGGTTTGTGAAGCAGCTATGGCCAAGGAGGCAGAGATTAGAAAGACTGCTTTTGAGTGTCTTGTTTCAATAGCATCGACATACTATGAGGTGCTTGAACCGTACATGCAGACCATCTTTGAGCTGACAGCAAATGCAGTTAAAGGAGATGAAGAGGGTGTTGCCCTTCAAGCAATCGAGTTCTGGAGCTCTATATGTGATGAAGAGATGGAACTTCAAGAGTATGAGAGTGGTGAGAGCGGGGACTCTTCTCCTCACTCTCATTTCATTGAGAAGGCTCTATCTTTATTGGTTCCCATGCTGCTTGAATGCTTACTGAAGCAGGATGAGGAGCAAGACCAGGAAGATGGCATCTGGAATCTGTCAATGGCTGGGGGCACATGTCTTGGTCTTGTTGCTAGAACAGTTGGGGATGCTGTAGTGCCCCTTGTGATGCCTTTCGTGGAGGGTAACATACTGAAGCCTGAATGGCGGTCTCGTGAGGCGGCAACCTATGCATTTGGATCAATTCTTGAAGGTCCAAGCATTGAGAAGCTCTCCCCAATGGTCAATGCTGGCTTGGATTTTTTGCTCAATGCAATGCAGGATGAAAACAGTCATGTGAAGGACACAACTGCTTGGACTCTTAGTCGCATTTTTGAGTTATTGCACAGCCCATCTGCTGAATTTTCTGTAGTAACTCCTGCCAACTTTCAGAGGATTTTGGGTGTTCTACTGGAAAGCATAAAAGATGCTCCTCATGTTGCTGAGAAGGTCTGCGGGGCTATCTATTACCTCGCACAGGGTTATGAAGATGCTGGAACAAGTTCCTCTATGCTCACACCTTGTCTTCCAGGCATCATAAGCTGTCTTCTTGCAACTGCTGAACGCACAGATGGCAGTGATTCTAAGCTTAGGTCTTCTGCATATGAAACTCTGAATGAGGTGGTAAGGTGTTCAAACCTTGCTGAAACGTCTCAGATCATAGCACAACTTCTCCTTGCCATCATGAACAAGTTGGGACAGACGGTTGAGCTTCAGATTCTATCATCAGATGATAGAGAAAAGCAAGGTGATCTTCAAGCTTCTCTTTGCGGTGTCTTGCAGGTTATCATTCAGAAGCTTAGTGCTAGTGATGTAACCAAACATGTGATACTCCAAGAAGCCGACCAGATTATGATGTTGTTCCTCAAGGTGTTTGGTTGTCGTAGCTCTACAGTGCATGAGGAAGCAATGCTTGCTATTGGTGCATTGGCATATGCCACTGGGCCAGAGTTTGCGAAGTATATGCCAGATTTCTTCAAGTACTTGGAGATGGGCCTGCAGAATTTTGAGGAATATCAAGTTTGTTCCATCTCTGTTGGAGTGGTTGGGGATATTTGCCGTGCTTTAGATGACAAAGTTTTATCATATTGTGATGCAATCATGACCCTCCTTCTTAAGGATCTCTCCAGTGCAGAACTACACCGGTCTGTCAAGCCTCCCATATTCTCGTGCTTCGGTGACATTGCTCTTGCAATTGGAGAACACTTTGAGAAGTACATTCCTTATACAATACCAATGATGCAAGGGGCTGCCGAGGTATGTGCTAAGATGGACAACAATGATGAGGAGATGATGGAGTACAGCAATCAGCTTAAACGTAGCATCTTTGAGGCCTACTCTGGTCTTTTGCAAGGATTCAAAAATTCGAAGCCCGAGTTGATGTTGCCCCATGCACCTCATCTTTTGCAATTCATTGAACTGGTTTCAAGAGAATCCGCCAGGTAAAGAGAGATTGCTGGCATGCTTTATTACCTTGAATTGATAACCATTTGCCCATAAGAGTGTGATTCTTTCTGTTTCTACTTCACTTTTTTAAACCTAAAGTTATAGTTAGAGTAATCTGAAAATACAAGGCCTTTTCTTTTTCCCGAATCTAAAGTTACAATTAGAGCTACTTTGAAAAACGAGGCATCTTATTGCCTATTGCCTGCAAATATTGAACTCAAGAACCAATGTTTGAAATAAATAGAACATATAGAGTGCTATAGATGGAAGAGTTATCTTACCCGAAGCTTTTGTTTTGTTTTTTTTTCCTGTTCCCATTGGGGGATCTGCTGTAGGGATGAGACGGTCACCAGAGCAGCAGTAGCAGTGTTGGGTGATCTTGCTGATGCACTTGGTTCCAATGTAAAGATGCTATTCAAGGACTCTGCATTCTGCTCTCAACTATTGGGCGAGTGCCTCCAATCTGATGATGAACAGCTCAAGGAGACTGCAACTTGGACTCAGGGGATGATGTTGCGTGCATTTTCCGTTTGTGGTTAAAATTATCTATTACAGGTTCTTGGTATTAATTAGAAAATGGACTGTCTCCCAGCTTTCTGTGAGGTCATGATTGCCAGATTGCTGAAGGGGGTTCGTGTAATCTCTGTTTCTTCGTTTTGTAGCTGGTGCAAGTCCTGAATTGAGGGAAGATCCGTCTCTATGGGGTCCAAAAATGTCCTTGTTAGAACATCGTCTGTAAGGTCACTATGTTGGTGGCCTGTTAAGTATTAAATGGAATTCTCTTTGATTCGGTCCATAAATTCTTGAATCTTTCTTGGGTCATCTTTTATTTTCGACTCCAGATCTTGTCCCAAATGATGTACTATTTTTTGTCACATTTTTCTAAAATTTTATACTAGTTGTTTAACTTTTGATTCTAAAATTTAAATCCTAAATAATTAATATGATTTCATTTTTAAAAGTTACGTGACTGGAAATTCGAATTCTAGTTTTTCTGCTGCTAGTTTGTTCATTATCAATCTGATAAATGCATTATTATACTCCTAAAAAAGTACCACTCTCAGAGAAACTAGCTGTTAATTTCATCTTTTTCTCTACTAGATAGATACCAAACTTAATTATCAAACACTGAAATAGTGCTCCATAATTTTTCAGAAAGTTAAAAACTTCTGAATCTTCCACTACAAATGATATTTGAAAATTAAACCACTCCTCTTTCTTTCTCCCTCCCCCCCTTTTTTGTGTGTACATGCTAGAGAGAAGACATAAAATAAATCAAATTTTATATCCTAAAGGGTGTCTCATCTATTGTCACATAAAAAAGGTAAATAAATAATTTGAGATTAAAAAAAGTAAATAAACAATGTAAGACTAACAATTTTATCATTCACTAAATGACGAATATGTCCAAACTGAACGTACTTTAAAGTTTAAATGGACAAGAAAATCACAAAATTTTAATTAGCAAGTCAATTAATTGTCACTTCTTACTTCTTTTACATCATAACCAAATTGAGTTTTAACCATAGTAAGGAAAATTTTGAAAATTTCATGAACTTTTAATTTTTACTTGAGTAAATATATCCAAGTACACCTAGAGTGATCATCAATAATGGTTAGGAAGGAGTGATGATATGCATATGTCAGATGTTTGTAAGGTCCCCAAACATCACAACGTAAAAGATCAAATAGACACCCTTTGTATGAGATGTAGATACGGGAAATGGATTTCTGATTTGCCTAGCAAAGTGACACACATCACAAGGTAAATTGGAAGGAAAAGAAATATGCTTGATAGGATTAATATGTTTCATAGATTGAACAGAACAATGGCCAAGTCGGTGATGCCAAAGCTTACTGAAATTACAAGTAGAGATACTAGAACAAGAGGTCCTATGAACGGAAGTAAAATTTGAAAGGTTTGTTGAGACTTGAAGCTTATACAGTCCATTTTGCAGATTACCAATCCCCTTTGGCTTCTTCAATACAGGACCTGAAGCAGACAAACATTTGGATAGAAAATCAAACAACAATTGTTATCTTTAGTGAGTTTGCTACCGGATAACAAATTAAACTTGAATTCAGGAACAAATAATACACGGGTAGGGTTAATAAGGGAAGCATATGATGTGGTGATATGGTCAGTGGCACCCGTGTCTATAACCTAATAAGTGGTATCATGAATATGACATGACATACATGCAGAAGAAAGAACACTTGAAACAAAGCATAAGTTACCAGCCAAGTGTGCTTCTGGATTGTCCATAGAACTATGATTAAGAATCTCCATAAGTTGCTGATATTGAGTTTCGGTAAGTCCTTCAATGAGTCCTTTTGATTCAGAGCCTGCTCCTCCAGAAGTTGTTTCAACAGCATTCACCATTCCTTTGTTTTTATTCTTTGGCATCATTGCTGGATCTAGTTTTGTGCCATAGAGTTTATGCCATTCTGAAAATTCATGAAGAAAGAAGCATTTTTTCTTGGAATGTGAATCTCCACCACAGTAATCACAGTGCCATTTCCCTTTCTTTGTAACAAAGGAAGTTGAAGACTTTCCTTTGAAGTTCTTTGGCTTAGTGCGGTAGAAAAATCTAGAAGGTTAGTATTGGCATTGTAAACAATTGCACTAGAACATTGTCTTTGCTGCTCATCCTGTACAAGAATTTGCAAGGCTTGGCTGGTGTAGACACCCCATTTTTTATCTTAGTAAATAAAATATTTTACTATAGATTTTTTAATAAATAAAAGAAGTCTAAGTGACATTAATAATTATGTTACTAGCATTAATAAATATACATGCTCAAATGTTGCACTTATACATGACTAATGTGATGTAACAATTTATTTTTGTAGGATGAAAGGGAGAAAAGATAAAAAGAGGAGAATTTCTCTCACAAAGATGATTATCCTATCAAGCTCCCAAGTAGGACAAATGCATGCCAAAAATGGAAGAAGAGTAAAATGATAAGACTAAGCACTCTATCTCTGTCTACTCTCTCTAGCTCAACTTTTGAATGGGGGAGGAGGGAGGAGTGGTATTTATTGATATTTCACAATTTGTTCAACCCGTAGGGAACTATTCAACTCACAGTATACCATCAGACTATCTACAACTGGAGATAGATTTCCCAATATCCTCAAGTTTCAGTTTCATATGTGGTTTCCTTATGATCATTATCATGACATAAATCAGCGACCTCTTTTGAAAACTACAAGAGGGATCTTGAAACTTGAAACTTGATATTAACACGCAGGGGGCAGATTAATCTCTTTCTGAGCAAGTATGTACAACAATCTTCTGGATTGCTTCAACGGTATAAAACACGTTGGCACTAACAAGTGCATGTTTCGTAGTCAGGAACTACTTGCTTACATACTCATAGGATTCATATAAATATTTGTATCTAGATCCCAATAGATACACTTTTGACTACTTATATAGGCTGCATAGTCAGTTCTTTGGGGGAACTACCAAACTGAAAAGGTAGATGAACATTAAGAAGTTCATTGTGAGAGCAAACTTCTCATCACAATCAATCACAGGGTATTTGAGAAGAGTATTGCGCCAAGAG
>JAOWAN010000047.1:973825-995833 GCA_028566635.1 Lobelia cardinalis | reverse complement strand
CCGTTGGTAATGGTGGAAAGGCACCGCTTGAAATATGGTCCGAAAAACCTGTAAGTGATTATGACTCGTTACATGTGGTTGCTCTACCTATTATTATGTGTCTGAATCTAAGCTTGACTCACGAGCTAAGAAAGCCATTTTCTTAGGCTTTAGTACTGGAGTAAAAGGATACAGATTATGGTGTACTGAGTCAAAGAAAATCGTCAACAGTAGAGATGTGACATTTGACGAATCAGGAATGCTACAACCACCGGCTGTTGAGAAGGAAAATCAGACTCCAAAGCAGGCGAAGAAAGTTGTTATTCCTTTGAAACAAGTTGAGCTACTTGATCCCGAAGGAGAAACTACTGAAGAAGAAATTTCGTCCGAAGAGAGTCAAGAACAAGAAGAGAATACCCACGAGTTCGAGTCTATTGCAAGGAATAGACCGAGAAGGGAAATTCGACGACCTGCTCGATTTGAAGATATTGTTGCTTTTGCTCTTCCCCTACGGAGTACCGAGTTCTTTCAGAGATGCTGTTGCTAGTTCAGAAGTCTCAAAATGGCAGGAGGCTATGAATGATGAGATGCAGTCTCTAATGAAGAATAAAATATGGGATTTGCTGCCACTTTTTAAAGGAAAGAAAGCTATCGATTACAAGTGGGTATATGTCAAAAAGGAAGATACCCCTGAAGTTCGATACAAGGCTCGATTGGTAGCTAAAGGCTACGCTCAGAAGGAAGGTATAGACTATAATGAGATATTCTCCGCAGTTGTCAAGCATTCGTCTATTTGAATATTACTAGCCTTGGTTGCACAATTTGATCTCGAGCTTGCCTAGCTTGATGTCAAGACGGCTTTCTTGCATGGAGATTTGGAGGAGGAGATCTACATGGCTCAACCAGATGGGTTCAAAATGGCTGGTAAAGAAATTGGGCATGCAAACTCCGAAAGTCCTCGTATGAGCTAAAGCAATCTCCTCGGCAGTGGTACAACAAGTTCGATCAGTTTATGCTTGAGCACCAGTACACACGAAGCCAGTTCGATCATTGTGGTTACTTTCGCAAACTCAAAGATGGCTCCCTAATCTATTTGCTTTTATATGTTGATGATATGTTAATTGCATCTAAGAGCAAGGTGGAGATAAATAGGTTGAAGGCTCAACTCAGTCAGGAGTTTGAGATGAAAGATCTTGGTGAAGCCAAGAAAATTTTGGGAATGGAAATCAAGATGGACAGGATAAATGGTATTGTTTGGCTGAATCAGACACAGTATCTGCATAAGGTACTACAACGTTTCAACATGGATAGTTCAACTAAATCTGTGAGCATACCATTTGCCTCACACTTCAAGTTAAGTGCTCTAGGATCTCCCAAAACATGAGATGAGCGAAAGCAGATGAAAAAAGTTTCATATGCAAATGCAGTTGGTTCTCTGATGTATGCTATGGTCTGTACGAGATCAGACATATCACATGCTGTTAGCATGGTCAGTAGATATATGCACGATCCAGAAAAAGTTCATTGGCAGACGCTGAAGGGATTCTCAGGTACCTACAGGGAACAATTCATGATGGTCTGAAGTTTCAGAGAACTGATAAGCTCAATGAACTTGTGGCTGGTTATGTGGATTCTGATTATGCCGGTGATCTCGATAAGCGCCGCTCCACTACATGGTGCATATTTACTATGGCTGGTGGACCTATTTGTTGGCACTCGACACTACAATCTACAGTTGCTTTGTCTACTACAGAGGCAGAGTATATGGCAGTTACAGAGGCTTTTAAGGAAGCCATTTGGTTACATGGCTTGTTAAATGATTTGGGTGTTAATCAGGAATATGTTAAGGTTTTTTGTGATAGTCAGAGTGCAATATGTCTGACAAACAACCAAGTTCATCATGCTCGTACCAAGCATATTGATGTTCGCTTTCATTTTATCCGAGAGATTGTGAATGAAGGGAACATTCAACTATTGAAGATAGGAACTGCCGACGACCCTGCTGATATGTTAACCAAGGTGGTTACTAGAGACAAGTTTCTCCACTGTCTAAAATTGATCAATATCGCTCAGCAACTCAGCACGTAGATGTGCATCGGTGGCAGCCATGATTTGGGGATTCAAAGATTTTTCGCCAAGGTGAAGATTGTTAGAATATTTGGCTCAAAATATTTGACCAAATCAAGCAGCAACTTTTGAATTAACTTTGTCAAAGATTGAATCTGCATAGCAGCCAAGATTGAATAGCCACCTAATTTGAAAAGGAGCAGCAGCAATGTTGGACATCATCTTCTCCGCCACTTGACAAAAGCTCCTTCAGTTAGCCTATAAATAGGCTTCTCTCATTTGCAAATAAGGAGAACAACAATCGGTGAATCATCTGTAATATAGAGAGAGAGTGAGCATAATAGAGAGTGAACAGTGCAAGTGAAGGAGAGACTTGTAAATACTCTTTGTATTTTGCAATCTCGAATATAGTGGCTGCCACCCGTGGACGTAGGTAATTTGCCGAACCACGTAAAAATTTGTGTGTATTATTGTGTGTGTTTGTTGTTAAAATCGATCCAAAGTTACAACAGGAAATTTCTCCCTGAGCTCATGTAATTTTTCCCAAGTAGCAGCCTCTGGAGTAGAATTATTCCACTGAACCAGATCCATCATCACTGGTTTATTGTCGGCCCCTTTAGCGAGTCGGCGGTCCAAAATAGCTACTGGTTCAGCTGCAAGCAGGCCGTCCAAACCAACTACAGGCATTAACTTTTTATTAAATTACTTCGAAACAAAATGTTCCGAAATTGTCAGATGTTTTCTGCAAAATTGAATAATACTTCCATTATTAAGTTATATATAATGAGTTCTCATAATTAACATTATTATTATTAAATCAAACAAAACATCCAACTTCTTCAAAATTTCAATAATTATTTCCGTGGATTCACATTTGTTTGGATTCTCAAAGTTGGAATGGAAGAATTACCAGAAAGAATACCGTGATAACGAATTCAAAATGGATATCGTACTATTATTTTTTTTAACCAGTCGACTCGACTATCGTTCATGTGCTATTTCTCCAGCACGAAACTCTCACTAATGGAGTATTTCTCCACTCCAAGATCATCTCATTCTTCGTCTGATCACCTTCGGTCCTTACCCTGTACGGGCTTTCGCCTTCCCTAACCATTTCTTTTGCTTCCATTAAGCTCTCTTTGCTCACTTTTAAAGCCTTCAGTACAAGCGGTAACTGAGCATGTTCACAACTCTCGCTTCTCTCCTCCCATTTTCGAGTACATGCAAGAGAGGACACGAAAGGTGCCACAAAGAGATATTCCATGGCAGTTCTCGCCTCCCTAAGTTGGGCGGGAAAATCGCCCTTCATTGATTCTAACAGGCCTTGGTAGTGTGCTAGAACTTCATTCAAGAATGAACCAAAGTTTGAGGAAGTTGTAGTTTTTTCCCAAACATCTCCATCGCCAAAAGCTATCACACCCTTGCTACGACATAAGAACTCCTTTGCCGCACTCAAGAATTTCCCCACGTTCTTTCTGCTTCTCGCCATCCCCATATGTGGGAGGTTCGCCATGCAGTTGAAAGCAAACCATTCTCTCACGTCGCCCGTTCTTTCCATTTTACTGACGTGACGACTCAACTCTTGTATTTCCACCTCATCCACCTTCAACTTGACACCAACATCCCTTGCATGATCATATAACCGCCTCTTGGTGTCTTCGTAGTTCCAATGATCATCGCTGCTCCATTTTATCATTGTTAAACGTAGCTCTGATCTCTGCTGTCGACGTCCAATGGCCTCAATCATCGAAGACCACTGGATCCCACTTCCGATGTCAAAGTCAAAAATGTGAACAATCTCTGCATTCCAAGGCATAGCTTCGAGGATTGCTGAATTGGCTCCCAAGTGAGCGAACCTACCATACGGAAATATTTGGTAGAATGCCTTGAAAGCTGCATCAAAGTTCCTGGTTGACTCCACTTTGAGATAATCTGTCTGCTTGTCCAATGGCTGAAACGCGTAATATAACACACGTTCCAAGGATCCGCCAAGAGGACTGAGTTTTTCGTTCAGGCGCTTCACAATCACCTCTGCAAGAGCTGTCTGGTTCGCCTCCATGGCTTCTCCATAAGCCATTATTAGGTGAAACATGCTCTCTTGGCTCACTTTCTCCTCATCTTCCCTACAGAAAGTTACCGATGGTTGGACTGATGTAACGTCCATGGTTGAGGAGTCATGGCTCATGTTAGTAGCCTGGCTAAAGCTCCAATCGCTAATCTCCTCCAAACTTTCAGACACGTCCATCATCTCATGCTCATTCATTATCCGGCTCAACTCCTCCAAATCTAGAGGAAAATCATCAACTTCATTAACCTGAACATGAAAATTAACGCATTCATTTGAGAACACGTTTGTGAAAAAAGCATCGGAGGAAGAAAAATCAGCAGGACTCGGGATAAAATTACAGTCTCTAACAACACCACTATTCGATGCATCTAGGTTGTCGACGTATAGCCATGAAGGCTGAAAATACTGAGGTTGCATCATTTCCTCGACAAGCTGGTGATCAAAGGTTTGAAATGTTTCGTGTTTAGAGCTAATGGAGGGGGTTAATGAGTACTTATATGATTCGGAACAACCTAAAGACGTCGAGCGAGACAAATTTTGTCATCTTTTCCCTTAAATTAACTAGCATGCTTCCAAAGAGATTAAGTTAATTCACACTAATGATCCAATCTTATCATCTATTATTTGTTAATTATTTAATCTCTGATTTTTTTTTTTTTTACCATCTTAATTTTTCTCACTACTTTTTTGCTTAATTTGCTTCAGCCTAAGCTTGTATTAAGGGAATTTATCACATGGAAGTTCAGTTTTGTAGTGTTATTAGCGAGCTGCAACCAGACTACACACATGATGATATGCGTTACTTAACATGATATCAGAGCTCGGCAAGGACTTGGTTCAAATCTTTCTGCATGCATTTACCTTATAAAAATATTATGTGGATACGTATTGACCTTTAATTACACCGTGCTCATATATTGGCACAATTTTCACCTCTCCACGTATGCACGAGCAAAGATCAGGTAGAGGTATATGTCGACTCTAAAAACAGACATTGCGATTTTAATTTTGTAGGTCAAGAAACTAAATCCAAAACATTACTCAAAATTCACCCGACCCCCATCACTTTTAGTACGTAAACAAACAAATTGAGATTCAAGACACCGCATGGCAATTGATGATCAATGAACCAAACAGCTCAGACGTTAATTCAAGAAGTAACCTATTGCTTAACTAGTCAATTAATTATGCCATGATTAGGACATCTCATTACTATAATTCACCTAAATTACTTCGAAAACAAACATTCTTCAGGTTCATTAGTATATTGTTTACGCAACTTCTGCCAGAAATTTTAATATTACTTCCATTTTTTGTCTTCTAACTGTGTATTTACGCGCACATAAACCACATATAGTTCCTGCAGCAAATTAGGTCTACGGATGCCGACTTGTGTTAAATTGCATCATGTGTTTCATTATTGTTGAAACAGGATAAGGAATCTGCAGTATAAGACCAGAAGTTTATGCTGTAAACATTAGGATTTTCGTGGAGGACAGTAGATTTTAAGCTCAAACCATTTCTCTCCATGAGGCCCGATTGTTGATGAATGGATCAGATACGGGCACAGATCCATGAGTGTACTTAAAGCATGATATACATATTAATGTGGCTATCTCTAATAGCTTAAGCTTTTACATAAGTTCTATATGTTTTACTGTAAAATTGCCACACACAAAACTTCTGCAGAGAAAAACCCGAAGAATCACTAAACCCAGCAGCCCATCATTCCATTTCACTTAAAAACAAAATAAGAGTAATAATCAAGTTACGATTATTCACGAAGTTAATTCTACAAAGACTTTGATAAAGCTTAATTATATGTGAGAGGATAAGACTTTGTCAGATAATTAAGCTGATCCGAAACAAATTAGACCAGTAAATGAATCTATACGTACCAGAGAGCAAAAAAGTTTTTAACTTCTCACCAACCGATTCAAGAGCTCGTCTTCTAACCAGATGCCTGTCATAATCCATAATTCAAAGTAACATAAATTACGTAAGAAGAAAAAAATTAGATGTTTTGAGTACGCGTAATGTTGAATTTTTTGCATTCACATTTTAACAGCTATCTAATGTTGTCTTCTATCTGTGACAAAAGGATGAAAACGATCTTATCCAGCACCTAATCAAACATTTTCTTCTAGCCAGTACTGTACGGAAATATATCAGCCAGCGCGTTTAATTAGTCAAACATAGCTATTCATTTCGGAAACAAGATAAAGAATTCTCTTCCGAGCTACAAATTTAAGCCAACAACTTAGGAACATTCGAAAATGATAATGAATCATATAACTTAAATCCCACAAACCTCTGTTTCAGCTTAAATTATCATATGACACACACACACACACACACACACAATGAGTTGTTATGAACCAACCTACAGGCGATCTTTGCTTTTGAAACTGTGGCGAACTTTTCCCTGTGATTCTGACCAACTCAGAGCTAACAAGGCACTCTTCTGCAGATTTAATCAAGATTTGATCAGTTACTGACGACATCCAAGTCGCATGTGCACTTGGACAAACTTGATAACAGTTAAAAACATGAAATATTACAAACTGCAAGAGGCATGTCTCTTGGAGTGTCTAGCTTGATCAGTGCAACCCACAGAAACAAATAAACAGGAACAGAGACAATACTTTGTGTAAAAATTGCATTCTCTGCAATCTGCAGTTGATTATTATACAAAGTTCTAAGAATTAGATACAGATTCAATACAATTTAATTACAGTGTAAAACTAAAACAGGTTGCATGTCCTAAAAATCCTAATTAAGTCATATTGTTTCATGTTGAGTTCTCTACATATCCTAACTTGATCTCCAACTAGAGACTCTCACTAATGGACTATTTCTCCATTCCAATACCATCTCATTCTTGTAATCACCTTCAACCCTAACTCTATATTGACTCTCACCTTCTCTCACCATTATTTTTGCTTCTATTAAGCTCTCTTTGCTCACTCTCGAACCTTCCGATGCAAACCCTAGTTGATGATCATCATCAGACTCCTTTTCCTCCTCCCATTTGCGAAGCCAGGCAAGAGAAGACACAAAAGGAGCAACAAAAAGACATTCCATTGCAGTTCTTGCTTCTTCAAGATCAACTGGGAAATTGCACTCCATTGACTCTAGTAAAGCTTGGTAATGTACCATATTTCCATCCAACAATGAACCAAAACTCATAGACCTTTTAACTTTTTCGCTGGCATCTCCATCACCATGAGTCATGACGCTATTAGAGATTACGGAATTGGATGCTAATTCCTTGGCGACCCTGAAAAATTCTTTAACATCTTTCCTCCTTCTCACCCTTGCCATGTGTGGAAGATTCACCATGCAGTTAAAAGCAAACCACTCTTTCTCATCAGCCCTTCTCATTTTCTTAATTTGACTCAGGTCACGAAGTTCTAACTCATCCAACTTTAGTTTTTGGCCAAAAGCTCGTGCATGATCATAAAGCCGCCTCTTTGTCTCCTCAAAATTCCACTCACAGGGATCACGCCAAGAATCTCCGTTGCCCCATTTGATCGCTGTAAGCCTGAGCTCTCTTTGTTCGCATCCAATGGCCTCAATCATTGACGACCACTGAATACCATCTCCAATATCAAAGTCGACAATATGTATGATCTCTGCATGCCTTGGAATGGCCTCGAGGATTGCTGAATTAGCTGCCAAGTGAGCGAACTTCCCGTATGGGAATATTTGGTAAAATGCCATGAAAGCTGGAAGGAAGTTCTTGAGAGACTCTTGTTTTAAGTATTCTGATTGCTTGTCAAGAGGTTGAAATAAATAGTACAATACGCGTTCCATGAGCCCACCAACAGGGTTGACTCTCTCTGTTATACGCTTCACAATTACATCTGCAAGCTCTCTTTGTTCGTTCTCCATGGCATCTCCATACGCCATGAATAAGTTGAAGACTATCAATTGATAATCAAACTCCATGGCTTCTGTAGGTACAATAAGCATTGGCTGGACAGCTGTGGCATCTATCAAGGTACCATTTGTCTGCATTGATCTGCAGAGTCTCCATTTCTCTTCTTTTTCCAGAGGCTGAGAAGGAATATTTTCTTCATTATCAGCCAAGAAACCAGATAAGTCAATATTCTCACAGTTCAAAATGGCATCGAGTTCCTCAAAATCTCGTGAACTATCATCAAGTGGTAATGAGGCGTACAGTTCACTGCAGTGAACTTGGAAATCCACAGATTTATTTGAGACCATATTTTCGAGAACTGGGATGGAGAAGGAAAGCTCAGGGTTAATATCGTTGCATTCTTGCATGGGTAAGCAAGACAGTAACTCGCCATGTCCCATATCAGCATCCAGGACAGGGCTCATTACATTGTCGAAAAAGAGCCATGAAGGTTGAAATGTTTCAGGCTGTGTCATGTTTTTTGGTGTATCGAGTAACACAAAGGCTTAAAAGTTCTAGCGATCCTAATGATTAGGCTAACGATCGAGTAGATATACAGGGAAAGAGATTGAAGATTTTAGGGTGAGACAAAACTAAAGATTTACTTGGTAGTTGGTACTTCCCACTTTAGGTAATCCTCCTCCCTGTCAAAACTATCGAGGCAAGTAAGTTGTGCCTTCCTATTCTTTCACATACCGTACAACATAGAATATTGAGATAAGTCGACGAGATATGTTTTTACTTAGGAAATGACAAAAACCATTCCATGCATGGAGGAATTTTGTACCGATACAAATAATGCGACGAAGCTAAGAAGAAATCTACAAGAAAGAAACACAAAGCAATATATTATTCATCGAGTAATCTACTGTATGTTCGGCCAAGTAAACTGACAAGACACTGTTTGACTGTCTGATTTGAAGCTAAATCTGAGGGAAGCCCCAAGTCCCATCCCTATCAAAGGAAAATGAGCGGTCAAAATGCAGAAATCATCATATGCTTCAATGATGAACCAAACAGGTAATAAGTTAATTTGATCAGATCATGCTATAATTTAGTGCAATTAGATTGTCTTTTAAGAGTGCAGATAGACAACAAAAGTGCATCATATTTTAAGAACTAATGGCCTGGGGTAAACATCCTGTAACAAACATTGTCATACGAAATAGACAATTTGTTCAAATCTGATGATGTTCTTTAATCTGAGAGACCCCAAAAGAGCGGGCTGCCAGAGAGGAACGAGGTTGAAAACTTGAAATAGAGAGACACTAAGAACTGGTTGTTGCTCATCATTGTATAAATGTTCATTCAAAATTATGCAACCGAGCTGGAAAAAGAGCTCTAATCCAAGGCATGTTCGATTTGTACCATCAAGGTGAAAACTAACCCAATTAACAGTATCTAAATGTTCATTCAAAATTATGCAATTGAGCTGGAAAAAGAGCTCTAATCCAAGGCATGTTCGAGTTGTACCATCAAGATGAAAACTAACTCAATTAACAGTATCACAAAAATTTACTATATCTACTTTGACACTTTCTCCTTCACTGTCAGGCCATAAACTGCAGAAGTATGTCTGTTCTGATAGCTCAGTAAATCCTTGAAATTTCTACGCTTTCAAGACGGCAAGTAACATTTAGCAGTAGAGTACAGGTCTATTAGTGACAAAAGGATGATCTACAAATGAACAAAACAAAAGCACAAAATCACAGTTAGAATACGTGAATATACCCCATCAGTAACGACAGTTTATACATTTCTAAATAGATTTTGGAGGTAGCTAGAAAAGTATGTGTACCAAATCCTTGCCGAAGAGAATATCTTTCGTATCCAGTTCCCCATAGCTTAAGCAACTGCGCTTGAACTTCTATCACATCATTCTTGCAAAGGCAAGTACAACGCATCTTATCTGTTGCTTTGTAAACAAGAACGTAAACGAAATATTTTCAAAATCAAATACACATTTTTTAGTTCAGATCTCATCTTATGGCCTACAAGCTACTAAGGAATTCTAAACTTAAGTTTCAACTATAAATGGCATTATCGAGATGATTTGATCATTAGGTGCCAGCACCGCTGATAGTTTATCGCTAGAGACGTGTGCGGTCATCAACTCTTCTTCCATATATGTGTACATCAAGACCCTTGTAATCTTGAATTACATCATGACGGCACCAAGCCGCAAACTGTCGCACATTTTCCATACGCATCTAGCATGTCTGTTTTTAACTTCGTTCGAAACAAAGAAAACAGATAAGAAGAAGTAATTGAAAAGAGAAAAAAATCAAAATCTCTTTGTCAACTAATACAAGACAACATTCAAAAATAGCGTACGGATCCTAGTTCAGCATCTGGGTAAGAGATAATTCTTATCTAACTTGACTTCTCATGATTAGTTGGTTTGAACCTTAACAGGAACTACAGGAGAACTCTAGACTTCAAGTCATTCTATTTATCAGAGAAAGAGAACAAATTATGCCTATAGTTCAGAAGCAAGAGATATAGAAGTGCCATACACGTAGATTTTTGGGTAAGTATTGGACATTTCAATGTTGTGAAATAACTATAAACTGCATAAAAGCTCTAGCTACTAACATCACTCGTACGAGTGCAGACCTGCCGCAGCTAATATTCACATTTCCAGATTAAGCTAAATTTTTCCTGCAATTTTAAGGAAAGGAGACATCAGATCATCCAAGAGTCCAAATAAATATTACTCAAAGAAGCATTTACCCTAAGAAAATTTTGAGAGAGCACTGAAAGAATGTACTGTAAATTAAGTTTTCATATCAGTAAATTCAGCTCACTCAAACATGAAGACCCTTAGGTGCAGTCCCTAACCATTGACCTTTCTTTTCATTTACATGATGATTTATCATACTTAAGTTTCATAACCGATGATTTACCTTTCTTTTTTCAGTTTTTCCCTATCTTGGTCCCAATTTTGCTAATTCTGATAAGCGACATTAAACCAGAAACTTAGAAGAGTAAGACTGCAACATACTATCCTAAGCCTATCTTTTCTTTGCATTTCTACATACTGTTTCATTTTTGCATAATTACCTCCCTACAGATGCTAATACAGAGCAACAGTTTATGTCTTGGTCTTGGTCTTGCTCTATCTATTAAGTATTTTGTTAATTATGGCTTACAACAAATCCAAAAGATGACTCAAGACAACCCTATCTCTTTCAACTGATATAAACATTGATTCAGATTCAACAATTACAAAATGTAATTAAATCAAACAATCAACAACAAGTTAATTCAAAGAGGAGTTGTAATTATTTATTAACTTTCCATTTCTATTATACTTTGATGATAAGGACTTTTCATCACTGAACCACGATAAACAAAACCACAAGAGTCTTAGACCCTGAAACGCAACTACATACACATTTCTAAACAATTGCAAAGTTCGTCTTCTAACAATATATATACATATGTATATATATTCCACTGCAAGCATTATTCTAGGCTTCTAAGATACAATTTGGGCGAGAGAAATACAAATTTTGCATCCGACAGGATATGTTCGTATTTAGGCTTGCTCTGTGGATTGACTAATCCCGTGCCTGAATGTGTCCTTGTTTCTCCCTTTTTGAGATTTGCCATTCCCAGAAAGAGCAAATGATAAACACGAATGAAACTGTTTCCAAAAAACAGAATTTTCATAGAACTAGCTGTACACCGTGTTGAGTTGGCAGCTAGGACAAAGTTAGATTGTTATCCAACTCTATGTAAGACCTAAAAGACGATCAATTTTGGGATCTGAAATAACATTTTGCTGCATAATAATAGTAAGTATGGCGACTTTTCACTTACGTACCAACCAAATATGCTAAATTGCAAAACAAGACTCAATAACATCCCTCTCAATGTGATAAACACAGAGATTCAAAATAATAATTTACGTGTAGAAGAAAGAAACAAGCAATAAGTTTGTTCAACATGAACTTGCTATTCTTTAATAGGTTTGGTGACTTGTTATATTTCAAATGGATAAGGAATGTTCATCAATAAGTTAGAGACAAACAAAAACAACAAGGGGTTCAGACAGTGTTAACAAAATTTCCTACTGGTTTTAGTAATAATTTCAGCACTTGTCTTCTAACTTGGCATAGTCATATTCATGAATCATTATTCAAATTCTTGAGATATTAGAAAACACATTTGTTCAGATGCAAGAGATAGAAGTGTCATACACATAAATGTAGACAATAATGATTCCCTAAAGAAATTCAAAGAATAATTCAATACGCATCTTTTATACACATCACTCATAGATATCTATACAATACAATCTTCCCCTTCTCTCACCAATAGTTTGGCCTCTATTAAGCTCTTTTTGCTCACTTTCCAACCCTTCAACCATAAGGTGGTTTGAAGAGTACTTCACACAATGCCACTCCCGTTGTCTCCTCTCACTTCTGAATAAAAAATGAGACCAAAGGTGGCAGAAAAAGACATTCTATGGCTCTTCTTGCTTTTCCAAGATGAACCAAGAAATTGCACTCTGTGTCAACTCTAATAGAACTAGGAAATGTACCAAATTCCTAGCCAATTATGGGCCAAAATTCACTGATTTTTGTAATTTCTCCCAAGTCACACCACTGGCCAGGATTATGATGAGTCTATTAAAAATCAGAATGCATCACGTCGCAAAAAATAGTAATCAAGAATGCTAGAGTAGGCTAGAGAAATTTATGTGTGTGTTCTAATGGTACATCTAAGAGTGGCTGGAAATTAACAAAGTGCAGACATCAGTGAGACAAGATTGACTGGACCCATTTCCGGTTAAGTCCTCTTCCTCTAGCCTGTAAATTTGAGTCAACCAGGAAGATATTCGGAGATGGCAAGAAAATATAGTTCTCTCAGGTGTTCTTCCAAGGTCTTCAAAAAAGATTTTAGGTAGAATTCAGAGGTATTGCCTCCATTTCATTTACACAAGGGGTTTTATTTTGTCATACTAGTCTTTCATAAACTGTTGATATCAGTATTACTCCCTCCATCCTGAAATGAGTTTCCCTTTTGATTCAGCAGTACTCACTTTGGGATGGAGAATGTATGCTAATAATACAAAGAAAATTCCTTCTATTTCCTCTCCTTTTTCGGTTCCTGTTTTTGCATATTATGTTAAAGTTATCTTTAACCAGAAGCTTCAAAAGGGTATGCATGACTGAAAAGCACGCACTAGTACCCTAAACCTATTATTTTCTTTCTACTCCTATAACGAGCAAAAACTCTGTAAAACTAAAGATTTTCCAATTTGAATTCCTTCATTTTCGTATACCTGTATACTATCTATGAAATAGTATGCATGCATTTAACTTTCGCCCAATTACCTCCCTGAAGATACCACAGTGAAGCACACCGTTTATGCGTTGGCCTTCGTACATCAAAATTACAAACTTGTAAAGTAAATGTGGGTCATAACTAGAATCCAAATTATGACTCAAAAACGTCCGCGGCCATCCCTTTCAACTGATGAAACCTGATTGGGATCTAACAATTAAGAAATATGAATCAAACAGGCAATAAGTTGATTCAACTTAGAGAAGTTGATATTCTTTATAACATTTAATTGCTACATACTTTTCATGATAAGGACTTCTCATCAATGAGTAGCATAAAACAAAACCACGAGAGGCTCTTAGACTCTGCCACGCAACTCCATACACATTTCTAACACGTTGTTGCAGGTTTGTCGTCTAACTATATGCCTTTACATGCATATTTCTAGGCTTTCCAAAGTTTATGTTCACAAAGAATCATAGAGTGTGTTCACTTGAACACTTTTTACCTAAGTTTTTGAGTTTTTGAGTTTTCTCTCTCATTGGTCCCACAAGTTTTCTATCTATCTCTCTCTTACTTTTTACTTTAATCATTACAAAAACTCAAAAACCAAATCAAAAACTACCCATCCAAACACACCCATACATTTTTCATAAAGGGTTTTTGATATTTTAGGCCCTAAAGTTTTCGTGGGGGTTCAAAATGGATGCCAATGTTCCAAAAAAATCAATTTGGGCCCTATTGTTTGAAAAATCAATCAATTCAGGTTTTTTTTGACGGAATCGTGAGAAATCAAACGGAGGCGGACCCACGTGCAAAACACGTGACTTTTTCAGGGACAAATAGGTCATTTAACACCAAGGAATATATCAGACCCCAAAACTTTAGGGCCTAAAATGTCAAAAACCCAAACAATAAAAATTATCATTAAAACCCTTTTTTCTTTTGATTTAAAAATTTTAAAAGTAAACCATAAATTTTAATTTTAAATAATTAATTTTTAATAAGAAACAATTATTATTTTTAATTCAAATATATGTTAAAATTATCTAATTCTAATTATCTACATATTCTAAAATAACAAGCAATTATTATTTTTAATATTAATTCAATTTTTAATTAATTAGTTGCTTAATTAATTAATTTCTTAATTCATTCATTCCTTAATGATACTTACTTTAATTATTTTTTATTAATTCATTTATTAATTAAATTATCATCAATTTATCTTAATTAATTCATTCATTCACCGCCACCACTGCCGCCCTCACATCCGATCGACAACAACCCGCTCCGCCACCCCCCTTCACGGCCACCACTCTCTCTTCCAGCAGTTCTCTCTCTCTCACTGCCACCGCCGCACTCTCTCACCGAAAGACTGCCCCACCAATCGAAAGAAATCACAGCCTTTCGCCTTTCTCTCCGGTCAGTCAATCAGCAGCAGCAGTTCTCTCTCTCTCTCTCTCTCTCTCTCTCTCTCTCTCTCTCTCTCTCTCTCTCTCTCGTACGTTTGCAAATCCCGGCGCTCACTCATTTCCACCCCCAATTTCATCACCATCCACACCGAACAGCACACACTCTCCGACCACAACCCACGCGAGCTCGTCTGAGCTTTTTCCCCTGTCGAAAACAAAGAACTCTACTCCGTCCATATCGACAATGAATCCTTCGATTTGGGTCCAAGATTAAGTTCCCATTTGAGGGCAAACCCAGATCTAATTTGAAGAGAGAGAGAGAGAGAGAGAGAGAGAGAGCACTATTACTCCATTCATTGCGTTAGCATTGTTGGTAGCATCTCTGGTTTACCACCGGCCTTCTTCAACCTCTCCTGTCACGGGTGGTTCTCTATTCTCTTCTACCTTCCTCTTCATTTCACATTTTTTCAAGATGAAAGAGAGAGAGAGCACTATTACTCCATTCATTGCTTTAGATCCAGGGGCATACCTAGATTTTTGAAGGGAGAGAGAGGAGACGAGATGGGACAGGGGAGGGGGAGGGTGAGGGTGAGGGAGGAGCTGGGAATAGGGGTTGGGTTGGGTTTTTTGGTGGTAGGCGAGAAGGGGGGAGAGGGATTTGTGGGGTAGGGGGTTTTAGGGTTTTTCTTTTTAAAGATTTAATTTAAATCATAAATTTAATCTGGATGTAAAATGATCTTCACACCCCTGAAAAACTCACGTGCTTTGCACGTGAGTTCATATCCGTTTATTGTCTAACGAAATCGTAAAAAAAAAATCCTGATTGAAACTTTTTTCAAACAACAGGGTCTAAATTGATTATTTTGGAACATCGGCGTCCGTTTTGAACCCCCACGAAAACTTTAGGGCCTAAAATGATAAAAAAAAATTCATAAATTGACAAAATGAATGCATTAGCAAATAGAACCCTCAAGAGTTACTGTTTGGGATATTTAGCGTGTTTTGTGGATTAATTGAGTAACTTCTCGCTCTTTCTTCTCTACGAAACCAGGACAAAGAATCTTCAAATTAGTCAAGCAAGAGTAAATGTTTTGACAACCAAAACCAGTGATTTCATAACAATATTTGAACTTCGTGTTGGCAGCTCTATATGGCATAGTTGGATGGTAATCCATCCAATTGTACCTAAAACTGATCATTTTAGGCATCTGACATATTTTTTTCCTGCAGTATATATAATAATTATGGCCTTCTTTTCACTTATACGTACCAACCAAAAGTATATTAATTGACAGATTAAACTAAAAGTCCGAAACATGACTCAATTCCTTCCCTCTCAATATGATAAATAATGCTTATAAGATAAATACGTAGTTGCACATAACAGAAACAGCAATACGTTAACTCAGAAGGAACGTGCATGCTATATATTCTTTAATAGTTTGGGATTCCTCGACTTAATTTAAGACTTTTCATCATTGGAGGTTTGGAAAACTTCTCTACTTCAACTGCTTAACCTTATCTTCTGTCCATAAAAAGAAATAGTTTAGGTGCGTGTCACTTGAGAACCCTAAATACTAGTGTTCGGCATCAAATGTTTTATCCGTTGTTGACTAATCCTCATGGTTCTTTCTTTCTTTCTTTACTTAAAATCATGATGAAGAATCCATAGCTGTAACTTGTACCACCAACCAAGAACTTCGAGAAAAGAAAAAAAAACAACAAGAACAAGCATGCAGAATATGTGTGCTTTTTACAACTTTTTTGAGCTTATATAGGTAAGTTATTGTTGAAATTTACAATAGCATGTCAAAACCAACCAAGAACCAATCTGTCATTTTATAAGATTTTTACATCAGTTTTTCCATAGATTGGAAAAATGAAAAAATAAGCGTTGAAATGTGATCTACTAAACAGTAAATGCAATGCTGTGACATGGTGAGGAGGAGCAGTTAACAATCATTCACAGCATCATAATGCATCAATGACAGGTTATCTAACCATTCACATACATCACTTAAGACTTTATATGTATATATATACACCCATTGATAAAAGTATATTAATTAATCGCCTTTTTTTTAGCATGAGCATCAGAATGTCTAAACTAAATCAACAATTTGGTTTCATATACGCTATGCTACTTTGGTACTAGTGTTCCAAGAGATAATGGGGATCCAATTATATCTCCCAGTAAGTAGTCAAAAATAAAAAAGTATAAGGGTAATTAATCGCTCTTTAGGGACCCTATAGTTAAAAATCTCTGATGAAATGACAGGGAAGAACCCTGCTACTAACAGTGATATTGTTGACGGCTCGCTCAGATTCGGATGTATATTATGAAATCATAGATACCCTGCAATCCCAAAAATCTTTATGGAGTGAAGTACAATGCACATTGTTTATATGGTTGCGGTTGTGAAGAAAAGAAAGCAAAACAATATATATATGTATGTATATATGTTGATATCATATTGTGGATAACAACAAGCAGAGTGGAATTTCAAGAAATATAAGAAACTAAGGCTCTTCCAATCAGGTAGAAGACCTCATTAATTTTATCATTCTATCTTATTTGTTTATATAATACTTTGTCATAACCTATGCAGATATATTTTCAATCTACTTGTTGAAAGGGGTCCAATTATTTATGAGCTTCAAGAAGGCAAACAAGAAATGGTCAGATAGAGTACAAAAGCAACAAAACATATTGTTGCCATATATTCTATGACAAATGCAACACCCAATTGCAGGAAAAATCTTGCAGAAATCCAATGAATTATGGTGGTTAATTAAGAATCGTATACTAAATCAAATCCTACACCTTAAGAGTGTTATCCAAAGAATATCTGATTAATCCAGTCGCATCATCCTCGTGATAGCAGAAAAAAATAACGTAGTAGATACTTGAACTAGTCTAAAAGGAGATTTGCTACCTGATTACTGAACAAGATGGGGGCGGTCATATGCATATAATTATATTTAGAGAAGTAAATCTACAAAACAAGCTGTATCATTGTGGAAACTTGAATTGTTGAAGCATTAATGTTACGATTGAAGTAAATCTCAAAGAAACATCTAAAACTACTAGACCATGTCATCATAGTGATAATGCTGACCATGTTTATATGTCTCTAACCGTGTGATGACGGGAAATTTTAGGAGGCTGAAGAGGTATCCATATGCATCTTCATTAATCACTTATTATCGTATGTGTGTGAAATATTTCCTCTGTCCCAAAAGAATAGTCCGTTCCTCCCTGTAAGAATAGCGTATCTCTTGAACAATATGCAGAGTCAGCAACGAAATCTAGTTTTGGATAAAGCGAGTATTAATTAAAACCTCTAGTTGTTTGCAGATCTTGGTGATGCAAACATTCTAAGATTGCAAAATCCAGGAAGAATTACGTTAGGCTCTTAACTTACAACAAGACTTGATCTACTTCGTTTTAGGTCATATCACAAAAGATTTTAGTGCAATATAATAGTGAAGCATCAAAAGCTGAAGTTATATACAATGGATTATTTACATCAGTTTATAGTCAATTTCAAGTTGAAACGTAGCTAAAAATCTAAAACTTTAACATAGCGGAAATCTTCAATCTCTAGATAAAGTAATCTTAAAATATAGAAAGATAAAAAAATCTTGGAAAAATGCAGCCAACCCTCTCACGCACCAACACGTAAGATAAGGACATACTAATACAATAATGGAACAAATAAATAAAAGTTGATTTATTTGTAAACTTAATTCATTTTGAACACTGCTCTGGCTTGAATCTTGACGTCGATAAATAGGGACTTGAAGTATTAGAAATGCATGAAATTTAACTGAATCTTTATGTCCTTTCTTCATGGAACAAGAAAGAAAACTAAATGAAATTTACACACCACCTAAATCAAGAAAAGGCTGTAGAAAATGGGCACAGGATAGTAAATACATCCCCATTAAACCACCCAAGCTAACTCTTCCTTCAAGAAAGAGACTGGAGGGCCCACAGGACTGTTAATCTCAACATATCTACTAAGGTTTAAAATTTAATTTTGAAAAGAGATGAATATTTATCTAAAAGAACTCTTGAGTAAACTATATGATAATATTAGGGATGTAAACAGCTCACCAACCTCCAAGAAAACTCCAAGAAAAGATGAGGGCTGTGCTGGGAACCCTGGTAGGAAAAAAAAAATATTAATGTCATTGAATAGCCTTCTTGGGTTAAATTTCATTTTCTTCTATAATATTAAATTTAAATGTGTATGTCAGCATTTTTAACAAGCTATAAATATGTGTCAGTCCATGGAGATCAACTTACATTCAAAACTCAAACTCTTCTTAGCCTCCAAGTATCATCCATCAAGGAAATGATGCAGGCTGAACTTATTCAACCCCCTTGGCTACTCAAGCCACATTTTCAAGAAAATTATGATCAAGCTATAGTATATGGCTTAAACACAGATTCTTACATGGGTGAACACCATAACTTCTCTTCTTCAATCACTACCCCTGAAGACTCCTCTATGATTTCCTCAGACTCATACTTTCCGACCATGTTATCAAATGATGAATTCGTTGAGATCCCCGCTTTGGATGATGAGATGCAAGCCATGCTCCCCATAGAGGGGCTTGAGACTATTACAGGCGCTGCAATTGATGATATGTACAGATGGTTAGATGAAAGTCAAGAAATGGAAAATATTTCTTCACAAAATTCCTGGGAAAACGAGAATTCATGGAGTCCTAGCCTCTCCACGAAATCCAGTGAGACTTCAGTGGACTTTCAGTCCATGAACTCATCTCTTGTACTACCCGAGGAAGACATGGAAATTGATAGCCAAACGGGCCTTTGTCATCTCCTTAAGGCTTATGGAGATGCTATGGAGATGGGAGAAAGAGAACTTGCTGGTGTGATCGTGGGGTGCATAAATGAAAAAGTAAGTCCAGTAGGAGAAACTGTGGAACGGGTGGCTTTCAACCTATTTCAGTCCTCAGGCAGCCAAAATGACTACATAAAGCATGAATCAAGAAAGAATTATGAAGCAGCATTCAAGGCCTTCTACGAAATATTTCCTTACGGAAGGTTTGCTCACTTTGCAGCTAATTCAGCTATCTTTGAAGCTATCCCGACTGATGCAAAGACGGTACATGTTGTTGATTTCGACTTGGGAGAAGGCGTTCAATGGCCTCCAGTGATAGAGGCCATTGGGCATCAGCGAAAATCTCTAAAATTAACATCAATCAAGTGGGAGGAGCAAAATTTTGGCTTTGAGGAGACAAAGAAGCGTCTCCTTAGCCATGCAAGAGCTTTTGGCGTAAATTTGAAGGTAGAAGAGATGAGTATTGGAGAGCTCAAGACCTGTGGAGAAGAGAATGAATGGATGGCCTTCAACTGTATGGATGGGCTTCCACACATGGGGAGAAGAAGAAGTAGAGTACAAGTTATGGAGTTTTTGAGGGTAGCAAAGGGGCTATTATCTAAGAACAAGGGAATTATAACGTTTGGCGATGGCGAAGATGGGGAAAGAATGAATAAAAGCAGTGGTTATAGCTCATTTTTCGAGGGGTATTTGATGCATTACAGGTCAATTTATAAATCAATGGAGGAAAGTTTCCCAATGTCTCTTACAGAAGCAAGAATTGCCATGGAGTCACTATTTGTGGCACCTTATGTTAATTCTCTTTCTTGGTTCCAAAAGTGGGATGATAATAGAGAAGGCTCTGTTTTTCAAGCAGAGCTTGGGTTAGAAGGAAGGAGACTGAGTGAAGAAAGTTTAATGGAAGCTAAAGAAATGGTGAAGGAAAGAGAAAATGCCTACAGAATCAAGATTGAAGGAGAGCTGGAGAATGAAATGGTATTGGAATGGAGAGGGACTCCACTAGTGAGAGTTTCATCTTGGGAGTAATTTTTTTGACCAAAGCTAGTATAGATGTCATGTTCACTGTGTACTGTATAGATTGATTATTTGATGATGTAAAGAAACTGTAAGAGGGCAGAAGTAAATTGGTTAGCCAATTAATGCAAGATAGGATTTCATCCAATTTTTAGCAGGCCTTATGTTAGTCTAAACTCTCTTAAAGCTATTCACCCCCTCCGAATATGTTCTTTCCGAAAACCTTGTGTTTAGATTCTAAGCACAGATCAACGCTATGATGAATCTTTTGAAACTACCAAATTCCTAAGAAAATTCTTTACAAAATCCCAAGCATAGTTCTACACTGACGGACTGACGGAAGTATCTCCAGAAATGGCTCCAGCTTTCAGACTTGCCTATCAGAGATTATCAGACCTATTGACCTATCTAATGAACAGATGGATTTGCTCAATAGTTATATCAGCTTGCAATTTTTTTTTGAGAAACACCAATAGGATCTCTAGTGTCATAGAAATATCAATCCACATATGCACAGGAATGACTGAGAGTTTCATCTGACAGCAGGACAAAGTTTCTAAAGATTGTGATCTGGTATGGAACCAAGATACTATTGTATTCCAGAGGAGTTTACCTCAAATCTTAGCTTAGAGAATTTATGAAATGAACCATTCAGATGGAAAACAAACATTTTGAAATTATATAGCAGATTTCCCTATTGATCGGACTAGTTGGAGAGAAAGCACATACAGACTTGGTTGTAGTTATCAACTGAAGTTTTTGCCTAACGTGAACATATTGAAATGAAGCACCAAATATTATCAAAGATTAAAAAAAAAAAATTATATTATACAGGTTATACTCCTCACGGAACTTATTAATGGTTCGGAAATCAATTTGGTTTGAACACTGCTCTGGTTCTGATCTTGACAAGGACCACTTAAAACTAGAAGAAGTAAGCTTTTTACTCATACATGATACAACTGTCTTCCTATCCTCTTCCTGAAGCAAGATGTCACTGTAAAATGTCTTCCATCATCTCGAAAGAAGACTTTTAGGTACTCATAGCCGGCAAATCTGAAAATTCTACACCAGCATTCAAAAATTTTATCACTTACTTTGTGAAAGATGAGTAAAATGACAACTACATACAGTAAGATCTTCCACTTCCAAGTAGAAATGACAGTTTCTTCTGGTCGCAGTAAATATATCAAGTGACATTCCAGATTGTAGATTGAATACATAAATTCTATAAAAACGACAATACTGATTGGTTGAATATGAAACGCAACTTTTCATCCTCTTCTTGTAGTTGTTCTTATTGTTTTTTTTTTTTTTTTTTTTTTGTGTGTGGGGGGGTGTGTGTTGTTGTTGACAATTTAAATGTATTTAATG
>JAOWAN010000047.1:945267-957298 GCA_028566635.1 Lobelia cardinalis | reverse complement strand
GGTTTGCATTCAACCACGCATAATCGACGCGTTCAACCACCATAATCAACCACGCATTCTCCTTTTCATTGTAAATCTGGGTTTGCATCTGGATTTGAATCTGGGTTTGAATGTAGGTTTGAATCGAGGTGAGAGAAGGATAATGCGTGAGATGGGGGAGGGATAGTTTTCTGCAAATGTGCAGAGGAACACGTGAATATGGGGTTGGGGGATAATTTTGTCATTTAACCAAAAAAATTTATCTACCTCATCTACTCCATCTCATATCGTGAACAATACCGTCTATCAGGATCTATCACGAAATTGCACTTCTGATTTGGTCCTAAATGTGAGGAGAGAGGAGAGAGAATATGATTTGAAAGGTTTGAATTAATTTGTGAGAGTGTATGGATAGAGATAGTAGATGGAAAGTATTTTGTATTTATTTATGATATTCAGTATGTTTGAATAAGATATTAAAAATATATAAAATATGCTTATATAAAATATGACTGATATTAAAATATTCAAATCTTGTAAAACAAGCCCAATAGTATCTTGTTTTACGCTCCCCTCCATCTTCTTCAAGCTTCGAAACTACATTCTCTACTTCCATTAATGGGTTCACTCAACTTCAACCCATTTGGAGGAAATTGGTTCAGAAAACCCAAAAACCGTTTGCAAGTATTTAACCCGAATCATCTCCCCAACTCCCTAAACCCATTCAAACCTCAGAAACATCGAACTCCATTATTTGCCTCAATTTCATCATCCGCCCCTCCATTACCCGCCGGAGATGAAAAGCCCGCGAATAAGTACTCAGAAATGCTGGAGCAGTACTTCCACGAGGAGGTCACCCGACCCGATTTTCGGACCGACCCGGTTGTAGATCAGATTGTGAAAGAAGACCCACTATTCGAGAACGACAAAGAACCGACCCCGGAAGAGATTGAGGAGAACCAGAAGTGGTGGGACCAGTTCCGAAGCAGCCCGATTACGGAGTTCTTGACTCATGCTCTAGAGTACGGTGAGAAGTTTCACGAGTTGGAGATGAAAAGTAATAATAAGCCGTATCATAAAGAGGATAAGGAGATTTGGGATGCGTTGCCGAATGTGATGGGGTTGGATGGCCGGCCCATGCCCAGGTATGCTTTAAATGGAGACAGTGCAAATGAGAAGTTTTGGGATTTTGCAAGACAGTTTTTTTTCGGACTTTGGGGTTACCAACAACGCCCGTACCCGCCCGGTAGACCCATTGATGTTGCCCAAGCTATTGGGTATCAGAATCTTGAGAAGAGATATTATGACTGTAAGTGGATATTCGGATTCGTTTTATAATATCTGTATCGGGTATGTTCTATTATTTTGTTTTTTGTCTTTTTTTTTTTTTTTTTTTTTCTGTTGAGTTTTGTTGGTCTGAGTTTACTTGGGTAGTTCTTGTAATTCCTCTATTGGGTTGATTTCTTGCTGTTGATTTCTGCCGGTTGAGTTTAGTTCGCTAGTTGTGGGGAGCTAGAATCCAAGCTAGGGAATAGGAAATTGAAGATCAGTGTCCTTACAATTTCAGCTAATTTTATTGACATTCCAATTGTGTGTTCCAAAATGCAATCTTTTAGTGTTTTGAAAGCTTAGAATCGGAGAGCCTTTGGATTTGAAAGTAAATCTGATAAAGCTTCAACTTTGATGGTATCACAAAAATATCATTCCGCCTTTAAGTCCAAGCTGATGAATGGTTAACAGCACATTCAGTCAGGAGGGGAAAGGGAACTTAGATTCAAATTGGGACTCTTTGCTTCGAAAAGGAAGTTTATAAAGCATGCAGCATATGGTCATTCACTATAGGGGAAAAAGAAACCGAATGATTACTTTAGATCTTCCATAAAGAAGTGATTAGGTGACATTTTTATACTAGATCATTTGGAATGAAGATTGTATAGTTCAACGCTTGAGGTCATTCCGGTGAGAGTCATGCTTGCCTTTTCACGCTTCCACGGACTGATACATGTACCAAATGCTCATACGGGGAAGTTGACTCTTTGTGAGATTCCAGCTGAACTTCTTTTCCATCCGCTCTACTGAAGGAATGGGCAAAAAGGGATTGTAGTAATTCTGGTTTGATAAAAGATAGAAAATGGTTAGGAATAGGGATGGCAACGGGGCGGGTATCTCCAAAACCAGACCCATCCCGCTCACATTCATAAAATATAATTTTTCAAAATTTGGATTAAATTATTTTTTTAGTTATATTTCTAACTTAATTCAAGCACTCAAAGTCTAAGAATGTCCCTTTTTCAATGTATACTATGTACATATTTTAAAAAAAATGTACATAACACTAGCTGTGGCGGGGCGGGATGGAACCTAAACCCGAACCCGACGCGGTCTAAAAAAATTATGAGAAAATCGGGTTTCTCGAACCGGGTCATCCTCAGATTCGGATCGGTTTTTGAGAAATTGCCATCCCTAGTTAGGAATTCCCTTGTAGGAAAGACAAAAAGTCTACTTTTCCCCGATAGGGGGTTCGTCCTTTAATATGAACGTATCCTCTCCTATTTGATTGATCGCTTAGTGATACATATTCAGTTTTGAACATGTCGAGTAAGTATGATTATTTTGGAATATCTAGTGTTAATGATTTCTTTTTCTTCTACTCTTTTTCCTGATTTTGATATGGGTGTTGTTAATTATAGTTATCATGACGTCTGGTGGGTTCTTCTACAAGGATCGTTTGGGTCGTACTAGGGGACCAATGGAACTCATACAACTTAAAACTGCTTGGGGTGCTGGAATCATTGATAAGCATACATTCGTCTGGGGGGAGGACATGGATGAATGGGCACCTATTGGCATGATTTATGGCATGGAGCGGGCAATAGTCTCTTGGGATGGTTTGTTAAATTTCCATCCTTTCTAAACACGATACTGCAACTTCTTTTGTGTAGCATATTGGAGCAGCCATTTATTCTTGTCTTCGTCCTTTTTGGTGGAGAGCCATTTATAATTTGAAATCTCCCAATCTTTTTTACATGTTTTGGGGAGAGTTCAGGTAGTAATTTCAACTCATTTGTCCTCTTATCTCTATTTCCAGTTAGACTAAGTGCTGCAGCAACTGCCTTCTTCCACAAACTACAGACTGGTAAAGCTCCCTGGGCTCCTTTGAAGGGGCAAGAGGAAAAAACCTACAAGGAGGCTCAACAAGAAGCAATCGAAAGCAAGAAGCGTGATTTAGCTGTTTTGGAAGCGAATGGTGGCATTTGGCCCGGTGTGAGAATACCTAGCCATGCGTTGTTTCTTTGGGCTAGTGGCACCGAGCTAACAAACATTTTAGAAGCTGACCACATGCCCAACAAATACATCACAAAAGAAATTAGGTAACACTAAAGTTATTGAATTTTAATTGAACTGCTTTAGAGGTGGTGTAAATAGGTCCTCTTTCTTCCCTCCGGCTCGCATGAAGAGCGGCAGACTGATAGAATATACAGATTAAGAGAAGGGCTGAAAAACTATTAACTTTCTGGAAATTAGCCCCCACAAGGGGCCCATGTTTATCCTTCACCAAATACCTCTCATCAAGTGGGAAAAATCAGAAAGGAAAGTTTCCTATTTATGTGGCACAGAGGGAGTAAAAAGTATATGTTATTCCTGAATATATTTTGAAAACGCATTATTTGGTTACTTCAACCATCAATTTGACAATTCCAATACAGTAATCTTTCTAGTACTCCCTCCGTCCCTCTTCAAAACTTGCACTTTGACTAGACATGGAAATGAAGAAAGGGGTTGACAATATGTTAATTATCTTTAATGTCACTTCATAAGAGGCCCACATTTATTCTTTGGAAAAGGGTATTGAGGGGGGAGGGGGTAATCTTGTCAAACTGAATGACTTAAAAGGGAAATGTGACTCTTCAAGTGGGACAAACCAAAAAGGAAACTCTTGAAGTGGGAGGGAGGCAGTATCTGTTACAGCCTATTACTGTAGCTTCTGTTCTGTCTATCTTTCATGGTTTTATCTTGGACTCAATTTGTTACAAATGATTTCGGTAAGCCACTTAATATCATTTTCATGTAAATACTTCTATTTCTTATGTTTGTTTCATGCACGTAAAATTGTGCTGAAGCTTCAAAGTAAGCAAGTTATTTTACTTGACAACCAAAGGGAAATGACCGAGTAGAGGTAACTAGTGACAAGAGTCGGAGAGATACTTCATTTCCTGGATTGTTATTCTTAGGATATGGGCGATTTTCTGTTAACTTGCTAAATACTCTGCGGTTGACTCTTTTTCCTTAACTACTACTACATCTGTCCCACTTCAAGAGTTAACTTTCCATTCTGAGTTTACAGTAACATTTCCTTTTTAAGCCATGGCATTTGACAAAGTTATCGTTCATTGTTGCATAGAACAAAATGGGCCTCATATAAAGGGGTAGAAAGTATCATTCACATAGTTTCAACCCCTCTCTTAATTTCCGTTCGGGTCAATGTACGGAGAGCGTATTAAACACCTAATTTTTTTGAAAGTGGTTTCCGAAAATCATAATCTGTGAAACCAGTGGACTCCATAGCTATGATGTCTTCTTTTCAATGGAACCTGAAATTTTAGATGCTGAAGTTTGCTATCACCCTCAGTTGGACAGCATGATAAATTAAACTTGCAGCCCCATTTGATTACCTCTCTCTCTTTCCAAATGCAAGGATTGGCCCTTTTCGTCTGAGTAATGGAGATATTTCCGTTTTCTCTTTTTGCTCTGAATTTAGATTATACATTTTGGATATTTTATTTCAAGAGGATTCACGTGTCCTCCAGTACTATTTAATGTTACCTGTTGTTGCTACTTATCTGATGCAGACAACAATTACAAAAAGTTATTCCAAGGTTGAGGCCATGGGAAGTTTTAAGTGTTGAACAGGCCATGGATCAGATAACATATGGTGGCCGGTGGTACCGAGAACCTCTTGGGACGTTTATGACTACCCCTCCATACATCCAGGAATGGAACTTAATTCACAAGGTAATGTACTATATGCATTTTGGGTAGTTGTTGACCTTGGTCATGTCGAGTTGGGTCATCATTGGTTCTTTTTAGTGCTCCTTCCAACTCAACTATTCATACTCTTTAGTTCGGGGTTTTCCACTCAATTTTGGTTGTTCCATTTCATTAGTCCTGTTTGAATACTGAAGTTAATAGATGCCAGGAGTTTCATAATTTGCCCATATTACATTTAAAAATAACTAAATACTCCCTCGGTCCCCAAAAAATCTTCCGTTTTGATTATTTGTGGTCAACTTGATTAAAATTTGATCATACATTTGCTTTTTGGTTCTTGCAAATTTATAGTAATGTGTTTGGTTGGGAAGTAAATTAAAGGGGTGGAAAATAAGGAGGGAAAATTGGAGGGTTGTGTTCCTTTTCACTCGTTTGGTAGGAGTGAAAATGAGGGGTGAAAAAGTGGAGGGGAATAAAAACGCTTCCTTTTTGACAAAAAAATTGCCCCCAAAATTGGAGTGAAAATAGAAGGGAAAAGTGAAAGCAACAAATTACACAATTTTTAATTTTAATTTTAATTTTTTTAAAAAACTTTTCATCTCATGCCAAACAAGTGAAAATAAAACTTTTCATTTTCTCCTTGTTCAACCAAACAACAGGAGGGAAAATTATTTTCCTCCCCCTGAGGGGTAAAAGCTAAGCACTCATATTTTCCACCCTTTCTATTTTCTACCCCTCCAACCAAACGGACCATAAAAGCTGCATTGTTAGTTTGCTTATATTCTAAGAGTGATTGAGATTTCAGAATCCAAAACACATTAAATGTATATTAAATGGCCATTTGATTCTGTCTGGTGTTAACTTTTCTACTGGAAAATAGGAACATATTTTGGGACCGAGGGAGTACTATGTTAATCTTGAATTAAGGGTATCAGCGGAAAAGCATATCAATGTCTGAAATTTTGTGAATCCTTTGGGTGGGGTGGCGGGAAGCAACTGACACTGTTTAAAGCATGCTCTTATATTTTCACCATTTCCTGTTTTGTGCAGGGAAATGCTAAGAGAGAGGTGAGGGCCCTGAAACTGTTAAGAGATGCATTATTACAGTCGATTCCAGGATTAAGTAAGTTTGTAGGTGAGGCTAGTTTGAAGTTCTGTAGAAGAGCTTGGGAAGCAAGGCATATGTGGTATGTTAAGAGAGCAGCCAGGGATGATAAGGAATTGTTAAAAACTTTGAAACGCAGATATGGGAGGTAGAAAGGATTCTTTTTCTGGTAGGGAAGTTCTTAGCTGCTGCAGAATAATCCTATCGAGTCGAGCTGTTGTTTTTCCAAGAGTCCTCTTCTGCATTCATCACCACTTTATTCCCTTTCCGCAAATTCTTAAGGGGTCTCGTGTTCTTTGGACAGAGTATGTTCTCGAACGTAGGGGCGGGCGATACCGTTGTTTATAGGATTCTGTTTCTAGTTTGTTTGTATTGTTTTCTTTCATCTTGCAATGGCGCAGCAGGTTGTACTTTTGGTATTTTCGAACCTACTTATTTAGCAGTAGTATGTAGAGTTTTTACACCACATTATTGTGAAGTTGTACCATTATTATGAATGGTTGTACACTGTCAGTTTTGTTCATAAGCTTGTATGGTACTCCCTTCGTTCCATAATACTAGTTCTTTTTAACTTATGCACATATATTAAGAAATAATTTATATTGATAAATTTATCCTCATAAAGTATTTTTTTTTAATGATGAAAAAAGAGATAAAGTATAATTAATAGTTATTGGTAGTTAAAAAAATAGAAAGATAATTTTAAAAAGTGAGTAAAATTTTTTTAAAAATTTTTAAAAAATAATTATTTTAAAATAAAATTTAACTTTTAAAAGAATAATAATATGGATCGAAGGGGAGTACAGTACAGCATGAACAGAGGGGTTTTCTTTTCTTTTCTAAATTAAATTCATTGGATAAAGAGAACATGTAGTATATCCCACCGGCCAAAAGGGTGGGAATTAGTGAAAGAATCCAAAGGACGTTCCACGTGTTGAAGCCTGATAGGTGGAAAGTAAAGGAAGAGCAGCAACTACGAGGCACGTGTACCATAAAAGCTCCACCTACGGGGTTATATGCTGCAGAGAAATTTTGAGAGGCAAAAAAAAAAAAAAAACAGACATGGAAGATGTGATGGCAAGCTTGGTGTGCAGTGAGAGAAGTGGCAGTAAGAGGGGGAGGGACGAAGGAGGAGAGAGAAAGGTGGTGGAGGAGGAGAGGAAGGGAGAGGTGAGAGAAGAGAAGAGGGGAAGTGGGTTCTTGAATCAGATCATGTCAAACTTTGGAAGTTCCAAAGAGGGAGATCATGTGGTGGAAGAAAATGGTGATGTTGGTATGGAAAAGAATGAAGATATGAGTGGCGGCGGCGGCGGCGGTATTAGTAGTTTCATTTCGAGTGTGTTTCGGCATGTGGACAGAGGAGGAGGGGAGGGAGGGGAGATGGGGGCAAGGGGTGAAGAGGAAAGAGAGAAAGTGGTTGATCAGGAAGGTGGTGGTGGAGGAGGGGTGATTAGCAATTTGATATCGAATATCTTTCATCGTAGTGAAGGCGGAGGAGGGGAACAAGAGGCGAAGGAAGTGGTGGATGATGGCGGCGACAACGGTGGTGGAGGTGTTATTCATAACATTGCATCTCACATACCTAAACCTCTTGTTGGTACGTTTTTTTTTTTTTTTTTTTAAACTTACTTTTCGTTTCATTTTAATTAAGCGACATTTTTTAAAGTAATATATTCGCTATCAGTAACGCTTAAAATCAATATAATTACAAATATCACGATACAATTTAATTTTAATTAAAATGTTGATTTTTGTGGGGGTTTGTTTATTTTTTTTTTAAATTTTGTTGAGCAGATAAAGATGCAGCTCCGGAGAGCGACGAAGCATCGATCCTAATTCACTCCATTATTCACGATTGAAGATATTTAATTTTGGAGTCTGTCTGTCTTTGTCTTGCATGGATTAAGATTAATTACAACAACTAATTTCGTATTAGTACTAGAATTAAAGACTAAAGGCTAAAATGATTGATTTTTCTTGGTTCATTTTGCCTTGTTAGCTGATGATTTTCTTTACCTTTTGTACTTGAAAGAGGGTTTTGGGCTTGTTCATTACCTTAGTTTATAAGGTGGTTTTAGTGATTTTTGAATTTTCTCGATGCTCATTTATCATACAATTATTTTAGAGTGGTATTATTTGCACACTTCATATTTGATAAGTTTACACTTTTAATATATTTTTAAAAATATCTAAAATACAAATACTATAATACCCTTACTAGTAAAATTTCACACCCTTTTAACTTACAAAAATGTTTTACACACTTCTATTTTAAGATTAACATTTTTTTTATTCTTCGGAAAGAAACAAGCAGCATTTTGCGAGCGGTGTAAATGGGTTGTACAATCACCAATATATCTCTGCTTCAGTCCGCTGAAATCCCCAAGGAAGGTCAAACAAAAGAGTGTTAATATGTTGCGATGGAAATGAATGGTTCACTGATGCATTTAACAATGTAGAAATGGTTAAGCAACGATTTTTAGGTGCTTCTGCTTTTTCGTCAGTTACAATCGGTTCTAATTGTATTCATTGAGAAGGCCATGAAATTTTCTAATAACATCTGTAGAGATTTTTTTTTCTCTTACCAAGAGATTTTGCATGAATAATAAAATAATCAATTGTGCATCGAATTATTTTTCATGTTTTTGAGGTACGTAATCTGACGAGTTTTAAAATTGATCAATCAGGAAGCATACAATAACAAAGTGAGGAGCTTGGGGGGGGGGAAGGGTTCGGATCTTTTGGGTTACTGTTGTAATGGGAGGACTAATTACTGTGAAAGGAAAAACCCTCATTGCCACCGGGCCGGAAAAATCAGACCCATTGGTCATGAGCTTGATTTCTAGCTTTATAGTGGTGATCTGCATGCCTTCTCTCGTGGAGCTTGAAAGCGGGCCTTTGACGAGAATCCATATCGGAGGAACAAAGAGGCTTGCGGTTTTGGTCAACAGGGGTCGGGCTGCCAGCGATGAGACGTTGGACGACGGAGCGGAAAATTGAAGGATCGGCATGGACAAATGTGGCGATGGAGTCGAATGTCCCCATTGTTGACGGTGAAACGTGGTTGTTTTATTTAGGAGAAGGAGCCATGAAGTAAATGGAGAAAAAAATTAGAGGTCAGGTCAGGCCTGGTCTGGTCTGAATTAGAAGCAGCTCGCAAAATGCTGGTTGTTTCTTTCCAAAGAATGAAAAAAATGTTAATCTTAAAATAGGAGTGTGTATTTAATTTTTTTTAAAAAAAGTTAAAAGGGTGTGAGATTTTACTAGTAAGGGTATTATAGTATTTGTATTTTAGATATTTTTAAAAGACGGATTAAAAATGTAAACTTATCAAATATGGAGTTGATCGAGCCTGGATATGTTCGATCCACGTGTAGGCAGGACAATGGCTCCAAGTGTGATTTCTCCAATTACCTGTATCAAAAGTGTAACACCTAAAGTGATGAGCAAGGCGTGGGCCTCGCTTGTACGCTCCGGCGTGAGAATAAGTATTCCGTGAGAATAATGTTGCGGAACCCTAATTAGTCCTATGAAGAACGTAAAGAGGATTGCTCATAGATGCGTATGGATGCAGTGAGTGCGTGTGTGCTTGTGGACAGCAATTTGGTGAGGAAAAGTGTGACTGAATGAATGAATGATTACCTTGAGAAAGGTATAGTATGGGAATATATATAGTGTTGATGAAGATGGTTAGAGTGGATAGCTTCAGCCAATTGTGAGGTGTCCCATGTAGCCGTTATATCATGATCCTCTCCTCCTTATTAGAAGGGCTTGTTAGAGACGTGGCTTGCCCAGTTTGAATAAGGGAAGACTCAGTCTGACTTGGTTAGAGAAATTCAAGGGATGTTGGACACGTGCAGTGTGCCCTCCATTGATAATTGTTGAAGTTGGACCTGGCCGCCTTACTCTGACCTCCAGGAAGCTTAAAGGCGGGCTGGGCGGCCTAGACATGGTCGTCTAGTCCTGGGCGGTCAACTGGTCACCCGTAGGGCGAATTGAGGTCGTCATGCTGACGGAGGCTGGCATAAGCAGTAGAGTATGCCACCCGTAGGGCGATTAACTTAGCAACCTATTTCGGACGGTCACATGATCGCCCATTGGGCTGAGTCATGACCGCTTATTGGGAGGCTTCTCTAGTCGGGTAACTTACCCGTTGGGCAGTTAGCCTAAGAGTTTAGAGGAGCGGCTATGTGACCGTCCGTTGGGCTGGGTCCTAGCTGGCCATCCTTTAGTAATGATCCTGGTGATGAGCTTGCCAGTTGGGTCTCACCCTTAATCGGAATTGGGCCTAATACTTGGGTTTAGGCCCATCAAAAATGTACAAATAACACCACCCTTATTTTATCGATCTCTTTTACTTTTTACCTTAATCGTTATCACATGATTGATATTTTGCTCACTAACTCACTTGTTTCATCAAACTAGCAAATAATGTGACAAGATTAATTAACACCAAAAAGAAAACTGATTGCTTGTTCAGCTTGTTAAACTAGTTAAATATTCAAGCTTTGTCAAATGCAATTATGAATGTTAACTATGGTAATAAACTCATTTTTAAGGTTTAGGTCAGATAATTAATTTCATGAATGTCAATTTTCTTAGATTGTTTTCACACTTATTATTATTATTATTATTTAGCCTTAAAAGGACTATCATTAAAATTATGATTCAAACCTCAAATTATGACAAGGGTAAAAATAATAGATCTAATTTGATGTTAGCAAAATACATGCTAGTGATGGTATGTTCCAACACATAATTGCTGAACCCCCCCCCCCCTATCGAGTTTAAAATACCTTGGTTTTCATGAAAATTAGTGCACGAAATTCGCTCCAGTGAAATCAAACTCTAAAGTATGGTAAAACTCTTGTAATGGATTAAGGATTTGGGATATGAACGTATGAATTTCGAAAAGATTGTTTTGATAGTGATAAATGCAATGAAATCGACATAAAAAAAAAAAGATTGTAAAACGCTTTTCCCGGTCCTTCCTCCAACTATTTGGCTGCTTAGATAGAACAATTCGAATGCAGACTAGGGTTAGATAGAACAGTTTGAACGTAGACTAGGGTTAGATAGAACAATTCGAATGCAGACTAGGGTTAGATAGAACAGTTTGAACGTAGACTAGGGTTTGTGCGACCTTCATTAAAATATGTTGCTCGCAGCTCAGCTAATGGCAAGAACTTTTGATTCTTGATTTGGATATAGGTTTTTCATTAATTGTATTCCTATCAGTCTTTAGAACGCTAATTAGATATGACTCTATTGAATAAAATATCTTTTATTTTTTCACCAAATGAAAAAAAAAAACAAACTCTAGTAAACACAATTGTTCGACATTTGTTTACCTTTTACTTATTGCCTTATTTTTGATGATATCTAAAATAACATGTCTCAAAATAAGCTATTATTTTAACCGTAATTTTTTTTTTAAAACATCAATGGGAAGAAAAAAGAAGGAGAGAAAAGAAAATAAAAGAAAAAACAACAACAACAAAACGACTACGCAAGAATCGTCCGATGGCGAGGAATGTCGCATCTGTCACCGTCAAGCAAACTCAGAAGTACAACCAAGGCTTCGGTATACCACTGAAACCGATAATTTTGATATTGAGCCATAGCGGTCAATCTGCCAGCCGGAGTATTTACCTCACATTAAACTTGTAAAACCTCAATTCTTCAATCTCTGATCATAAGCCATCTAATTTTACTCGTTAGATCCCTATACTGCCAACTACTTTTACCATCACCCATCATAACATGAACTACTGTAAAGTTGTCAGTTTGACGAATGACATTCTTGTACCCTCTTCTCCAAGCCTTGGATAGATCAATAAATATTGTTTAGAGCTCTGTTCGATAGGCGCAAACTGTTGGAAAATCTGTGAAGAAAACCTGGATAGTCTATGAAGTTGTGAATCGCTTTTCACTGTCAGATTGAACAATTGCCGCTCA
>JAOWAN010000047.1:928194-938745 GCA_028566635.1 Lobelia cardinalis | reverse complement strand
ATAATGGTTATAAATTATGCACATATAACATTTATGTGCATTACTAAATTATGTTATGTGCATTATAATTATGTTATATACATATTTTATAACGTTTATGTATACTAAAGCACATCATAAAAAAAGAGTGCCTAGACACTCCATAAAACGATTAAGATGGCTTTTCCATTGTATAAGAATTTCCATTGACTGCATTTCAACTCCTCCGGTATCAACCAAAGCGGACAAAACATCAATACAGGCTTGGTGAGATACCCAAAGAATATGGATTTGTTGAAAAGTAACAGCAAATTGACCTCACAAACAGTAACTTTTTTCTTATTTTATTTAATTTAAATATTATATTTAAATAAAATATTCACTTATTTTGAATCCAAAGAAATATTAAAAAAAAAAATCAACCGATGCGTATAAAATGAAAAAAGTATGACAATTTTTGAGCTCACATTGGACAAACCAACCAATAATTGGGCTAAATTTGGGCCTATATAAGGATTGAAAAACCCCAAGCCCTTCCAATCCAAGCAGATCGTAAAACCCGGTCCGCCGGTTCACTAAATCATTATTACCGAAACTACCCTTATCTGGTGGGTACATAAACAAGTTTAACCATTTCTCCTATGCGAAGAAGTTTACGGCAGCTGAGAGTCGAGAGGGAGTGAGGAGAGTGAGGGCCGCCGCCGACTCCGCCGGAGTTTCGTGGAGATTCTGATCTCCACCACACAACATTTGCAACCATGGTTAGCTCACTTCCCTTTTCCCCCCTTTCTTTTGTCGCTGTGTGTGTGTATCTGCAGTTCTTTCATTCAATTTACTATTTTTCATCAATTTTTGGTATTCTTTAATCTTTCTAAGAAAATAAGGTTTCTTTCTGATTGGGTATGGTTTGAATTGATCGTGTTGTATTTTATTTTGGGTTCGGTTAACTTAATCCCATTTCTCATATATAGGGCTAGGAATGCAATAGGCTACTAATTTTGTCAACACAACCCTCTTTTAGGGTTTTGGGAACCGTTGATGTAGTCTTATGGAATAGAGTGCAAGCTGATTGGTTTCTTGATATGGATATTTATGGTGTGAATTATATGTACTTGTATATAAGTCTTACTACTTGTGAAGGTTGACAAATATTGATATAAAATGCTTTTGTTGGACTTTCATAATCACCCATTACCAGCATGTATGAAGTTGAAAGGATGTTGGGAATTTGTTATATGTTCGTCATTTGTTCCCTTAATGCTGGGTTGTGTTGCTGCATGGTAAAATATCATCCATTAGTTCTCTTCTAAGCAAAAGGTATGGTTTATTCAAACCTTGCCGAAAAGATACATTTGTGATGTATTTATTTGGTAGGTAATTGACACTATCGTGTTGCTACACCTCTATAGGTGACACTTGTTTTTTTTGCCCTTCATATCTTTCTCCTAAAAGTTTAATGTTTTCCATGCTTTTGTACATTTATCTTGTGATAGCATGAATAATTATCATGTGACAACATTTGATTGAGGTTCAGTTTTGAGGAAATATCTAAAATTTCTGTGATGGTTATCCTTAACCTTCATTTTATGTGTTGTATTTTTAGGCTAGAGGCTTGAAGAAGCACTTGAAGAGGCTCAATGCCCCGAAGCATTGGATGCTTGACAAACTTGGCGGTGCATTTGTACGTACTTCTTTACTTCATTTGATGTTTTTCATTCCCTAGGTTTAGTTGATTTGCACTCATTTCGTTCTCTGTTTCTGTTCAGGCGCCCAAGCCGTCATCTGGACCCCATAAGTCTAGAGAATGCTTGCCTTTGATTCTCATTCTGCGAAACAGGCTGAAGTATGCTCTTACATACCGCGAGGTCATTGCTATCTTGATGCAACGACATATTCTCGTTGATGGCAAAGTTAGGACTGATAAGACTTACCCTGCTGGTTTCATGGGTGAGTCAATAACTCTTTTCTTTTTTGGATTCAATAGTATGTATTCCTCATTCGTTAGAAATGAATAGTCTATGAACCACTGTTAGTAATAGTAGGTAAATAATGATGAACAGGAAGTGTGGTTATGACAATTTTGTATAAAATTGGTTCATTACAACTCCAAATTTTATTTCCCTAATATGAATTGTGTTCTTTCTCAGATGTTGTATCCATTCCCAAGACCAATGAAAATTTTCGACTCCTTTATGACACAAAGGGTCGCTTCAGGCTACATGCCATCAGGGACGAAGAAGCCAAGGTCTGTATCTACTTCGTATTGATCAAATAGCTCGTGTTGGTATGGCTACTAACATGAGCAATTTATTTCTTACTCATTGTATTTGCTTTGAAGCTTGTATACAAAGGAATTACTGCTGTGACTAGTCATAACTGAAATTTTGATTATAATATTCTTCATCTAAGGAAACACATGGATTGGGGTAAATTACCCAAGCCTAGTTGCTTGGTGAATATCGAGAATGCCCCTGATGTCATTACTATTACCAATGAAACAATCATAATATTTTTGTTTATAGGCCGTTAACGTATTACACCATTATTCTTTTTTGCAGTTCAAGTTGTGCAAAGTCCGATCGGTTCAGTTTGGCCAGAAGGGTATTCCATACATCAACACCTATGATGGACGCACCATTAGATATCCTGACCCTCTCATCAAAGCTAATGACACCATCAAGCTAGACCTAGAGACCAACAAGATCACTGAGTTCATCAAGTTTGATGTTGGGAATGTTGTCATGGTGACTGGAGGAAGGAATAGGGGGCGTGTTGGAGTCCTCAAGAACAGGGAGAAGCATAAGGGAAGCTTTGAGACTGTTCACATACAGGATTCAACCGGCCATGAGTTTTCTACTCGTTTGGGTAATGTGTTTACCCTTGGAAAAGGAACAAAACCATGGGTATCTCTACCTAAGGGTAAGGGTATCAAGTTGACCATTATTGAAGAAGCAAGGAAGAGACTTTCTGCGCAATCAGCTACCACAGCATAAGATTTCTGAGGAATGGTTAGAGGATTATGACCTGTACTGCAGGTTGGTGATATGTTTTTGCGACCATAGGGGAATTGGGCTTTGAGGAGTTCATGTTTGTTTTTGTTCCTGTTTGGATACCAATTTTGAATTATATACTTTGCTGCTGCAAATTTGATTTGACTTTATGCTGGATGATTTTAGTTATAAATTGGACAACTTTTCTACACCCTCTCTCTTTGGATGCTGATTTACTATTTATGTTAATGGCAGTTTGATATCTCCTGTGACAGCATAGTCCAAAATTTTGGTTGAACTTTCTACGGAAGGATTATCACACATTTGTGTTGTGTGGTTACAATATTTAATTACTTGGGGATTGATGTCTGAAACTAAAATCTGCTCCCAAGTCTCATTTGTACAGGTAGTAGTTGTTGACAATGCTAATCCTAGGTAAACCTTTGTGAATTTAGATGGATCTGTGTTTTGGTAAAATACCCCATTGTCTTTTTTTCTGAAAGTGAGATTCACACTGCCATGCTTCAGATGGTTAAGCATGGTGCATGTTCACTGTGAGGAAGATGTGGCTGTCACCAGGAAGAGGGTAAAATTATTCATATCTGATGAGAACGATGCAACAGAGGAAACTATCAGCTGATACTGAGATGTGAGAAGATGAAATGGTGAAAGAAATATGGTACCCCTAATGCAAAATAGAAAGGCAGTCTATGGTCTATGACTATACTCATGAAAGAAATATTTTTACAGTTATCTAAAATACATCAAAAAAGTTGTCTCAATTAAGAAAATAATCTTAAACATGAACCTGTTCTAACTGTACATCCATTCCCTTTAGAGGCATATATTCTCCTAGATACTCCTCCAGATGATCAGCCAACAGGGACTTGTCGATGTTCTCGTTATGTTTCGACTTGCACACAAAATAGATGATTGTCTGAATGACAATCCCGAGGAGAATGAGAACCACTAGAATCGACAGGAAAACAACCCCGTACCCAATTTGATCTCCTGAAGTTAACTGTATATCCTCTGCCCCGAGAACCATGAAAGCCGCCTGGATGATCATGAAGGAGAAATTCAACAGTACATAAATAGCCCCGGAAACCATGATCTTGCCCTGGATCAATATATGGCTCTTCATCATGGCTTTAAGCCCATCAAGGTCTTCCAACACGGAAATCACACTGGCCAAATGCCAAACAATGCCTATGTACACCAATCCCATTAGGTATGTGGCCAAGTAAATTATTGAACCAATTTCTCCGATGTCTCCGAAATAAGTACCCCATGACACCAAGAAAAGAAACGAGATGAAGTTGTACGCAAAAACAATGGTAAAACTCCATAAGAATGTCACCATGAGCCTTTTCCAAACCTTGGGCACCACACTCATTACCTTCTTAAATGTGATTTCCTTGCCTGTATAGATGCACGCAATTGTGTAAACGACTGCGGACGTGGAGAGGAGAGAGAAAACCAGGAGGAAGATGTAATAGAGAATCGTGAACACAACAAACCAGATGACTTCCGAAGAAATGCTGTCAACAATCTCGTTGTATGTGGGACTCCCCATTCTGGTGAAGAGCAATCGGTTTTCATTGGTTATTATCTTTCCGAAGATTAGTTCGGATATCCAAATGTGGGACGAGAAAGTGATGGCTAGAGGCAGGATGAGAGCGAGGGTGATTTGAGAGAAAAATTTCCTCCACGACGCAATGACATGGAAGGATTCTTTGATGATGCCGAAAAAACCTAGAAACTGTACCTCCTCCTGCTCCCTGTCCATGGTTTCTTCTTACTTTTTTTTGACTTTTACCCTTCAAGCAAAATGCATAGGGATATGAGGTTGGGAGCAAGAGGTACAAGGCAATGACTTCTTCAATGTTTTACCCCTTTGGAGCTTACTTCTTGCACTTTTTGCTGTGTGATGATCATAGCTTGGAAAAAGAAATGCTTAGCAAAATCCAGAATTGGGAAAAGTTGACCATGGATGAGCCTTCATCCATGTTTTATGGAGAAAATTAAGTGGAAACTTTGGCAAAGCTAGGTTTTCGCTAGGAATGACACAAAAATAGGGTGAAGATATTGTGAAGTTATACTAGCATGCCACACCATTTTAGTCTTTACTTTGTTCTCTTATTGCCTATATGATTTGCGCTGAATTGGTGGTGGAGACGATCACAAAAAACAGCGTGACATATTGCAAAACTGTTGGATGCGAACGAGGTTCTTTAGTCTACTTATTGTCCGAGAGTCTGTCTACCTAGAGCGTCGATGATTCATGCTGTATTGAGATGGTTACGGTTCATACAATTTTTTTGTGGACTGCATTAGAATCCTATTACGGTGTTAAATGATCATACTATTTGGGGTCGACCAAAAATTGGAACTGGTTTCGATAATAGATGATCGGTTGGGTCTAAATTTTGAGCTTGACTCGACTCGACTCATTTGACTTCAAAAAAGTTAAAACTCCACTTGGGCTCAACTCATTTCAAAGTGACTACCCTTTTTTTTGGTGTATCATTGATGTCCTTCTCCTTCACTTCTTATTTGACCACTAGTTTAGGGTATACTAAGATTTAGGAAGTTTCTCCCTCCACAAGAGAACAAGTTTGGGTAAAGGAGTGAGAGAGTTGGTGAAATGTCAACTGTAATACCACCAAAATTGGTTAGAGAGCACATGATGGATGCTTCACTCCTCTCTTAAACACCAAACTTTTTAGGAAACTAATGTTGAAAGCCCCTCATTCTTTCCACTAATCTCCCCATTACTCCATGGAATATAGAGATTTACAGATTTTTTTTTTTTCAATTACAATGCCAGATTTTCCTCTTACAATTTACTGATCATTATCTTCCAAAGTTTGGTAAATCACTTTTAGTTAGACATGTTAAATTGGGTGAGTAATACAGTAGTAGTAAGTAACTTAAACATGTGATGGGAGAGAGAATGAACAAACACAAAGGCACGGAAGAAAAAACCAACAAACCATTTGACCAAAAGGGTCCATGAAATTATTCATTAAAATTGAGAATCTTTAGTTAGAGCAATAACTTGGGAAAGCCTAAGTCCAAGAAAAACCTTCCTACTCAAAATTGTCTATTTCTTCCAAATGAGTTGTCTTCCCTACCTCATACTTTCTCATTTTCTTCTATCTTATATTTTTCAGATTTCTTTTTTTTTTTTTTTTTGAAATTCTTGCTCAAAGTTCAATATAATCATCCCCTAACGTTATTCTTAACTTCAATAATCTCCACTAATTTCCAAAGGAAGGAAAAATAAGAAAGAAAATTTTCGACGAACTGGTCTTAAATGCTAATTATAGTGTACGGGTCCTTATTAACCGATTAATCATTGGATTTTTAAGGTCCCATCAATCCTTCTTTGATTTTATTTTTTTTAATAATTAATTTGGGAGGAATTAGTGATATATTGATTTAGAAAAATGTGTGGTTAGGCTTTTTGTCTCAAAGGGTGTTTCTTTCTCTTTTGTTTCATGCTATTTGGTCTGTAGCAATCTAAGCATTAGGTTATTAGAATGGGGAATGGAGGAGTGTTAGGACTGGGGACTTGGTGAATGAGGAATATAAATAAGAGAGAAAGAATTGAAGGATACTTGTGGAGATGGAGAGATGCAAGGGCTGGCTTTGTATCAATTTCAAGAATTCCTTTTTCCTCCCAATAAAGGCCATACTTCTTAAGCTCACTTCCAGCCTCAAGCACAAGGCTAAAGGTATTACACATACATACATACATCTCTCTCTCTCTCTCTCTCTCTCTCTCTCTCTCTCTCTCTCTCTCTCTCTCTCTCTCTCTCTCTCTCTCTCTCTTAAATGTCTGATATGCATTTTGCAGAGAATAGACAGGGTTTGGTGAGTCTTTACAAGGATATGGAGGCATGTGCAGGATATGCAGATATACAAGTGATGTGGGAGATGATTCACTCTTCATGTCCTTCAAACAGCCCACAAAAGAAAAACTAGCAATATTAGGCCTCCCTTGGAGATTTTCTTTCATTTCTACCTCAATATTCTCTCTCCTATTCCAAACAGGCTTGAGTTTAGAATGGTTTTGTACAAGTTCTCTTTTTCCATCTCCCCTCTAAGTAATCTCGGACAGCCCAGTGCATGAGGTTTCTGCATTTTGCAGGGTCCCGAAATGATCTATAGTATACATAGTAAGTTTTGTAAAGGATCAATATATAGAAATTGCAGGTTTCCACTTTCCACAACTATCTCAGATCCATTGCATATTCAAAAGTTCATAACATGGAAATGAAACGATGGAAACTGCAGAAAGTTGAAGCAGCATCTGAGATACAATTACTACCCCCCCCCCCCCTGGGTTTATTTATGTAACTTAGCCAGCTAAAATGCAAAACAAAACTAAAATAGCTTTCGACTACCGAATATATCCTACTCAGACCACATTTCAACTTTCGTAATTTCTAGGCTCAAGATCTTACTAACACATCTTCAACACGTAAATATCTTCCTAAATTACAACACACACACACCAATCGATAAGGGAGCAGATGCTGCTGCGAGAGAAGATGTTTCAGAATGCAGCTGTTACCGACCCCTAGTTAAGAAGCATCTGATCAAAATGCCACACACCTGCAGTGCGTTTAGCCAAACAATCACATAGTTAGATCAAAGAGTATAGCAGTAGAAGCATGGCATAACCGGGAGAACAGAAATACAGGGATAAAGAAAATAGTCCATACCGTGTCCTTTCCCAACCCTTCTCAGTTGAGAAACGTAATCAGAAATTTTCTTGATTGCATCAACCTAGTTAAAGAACAAAATCTAAATCTCCAATCGAAGATAAACACTCTCGCTCAGGACTGATTGTTAAATTTGCCAGCTTAATTATTCCAGGCTCACCTGTTCAGTTAAAAACTCGCTCTCAATGAAGTCCGCCAATTGAGCATCATTGTTTCGAGCAGCCACCTGCAGCGAAATAACACATACAAAATCAAATTTTGACAAAATAGAAATATGTGAAATATTCCCAAATATAACTTCATAAACCAAGTAAATGAGACTTACAGTGTGCAAGTTCAGAAGTTTCTCATTTGTCATCTTTTCCAGTGATAATGCAAGTTCCATTGCTGATGAATAGACGAAACAGTTTATCAGAGAAAATTCAAATTTGTTCTGTACTAGCTAAAGTTGCAACATCTTTTAGCTTGTGGATTACTGGAAGTACACAAAAATGAAACCAAGAGCTTTCTAATCCATATCAAAGTGGGTAAAACGTGATGTGAGAATCATTCAAAGCTTATACCATATAATGCGTCGCCCTTCTCAACATGATCAAACTCTGAAGGGGGGCCAGTAATAGCATGAAGAGTCACTCTTCCACCTCGTTTGTTCTATATTCATCGAAACAAAGTAAGAAATTACCAATAAAAGCATCAAATGAAAATAATGTGTATGATTTACGATTTCCCTATGGTACTTTGTCAAAGTACCTGATATTCCATTAGTTTCTCAGCATGTTCTCTTTCCTCTTCACTTGATTCCTTAAAGAATCTGATTAAAGCAAGGCCAGATATTAATTAGCTCAATCCAATTCTACAAAGTAAAGAAAGTAGAGTGATCGAGCATCGTGTGTTTACTTGGCGAGGCCTTTGAGAGCGACATTGTCCCTGTCGAAGTAGGCATACAAGGAGTGGTAGGCATAAGAGTTATTGTATTCCACACTGTGAGAACCAAGAGGAGGAAAATGAGTAAGAATATGGAAATGAAAATCCACAGATTAAGAAAATGCAAACTCATTAACCTCGTGAACCCTGTAAATTTGTTAAACACATAGCAAACCATGAACCATGAACTATATATGAGTTTGTAAGAATTGAGAAGAGCTCAAGCACAACACTTTAGCCATGGCATATGTTGTATGTACTGCACGAGTCAAGTCGAATAGAACAAGCTTGCAAGTCTATGTAACAATCTATCACTAAAGTATTAAACTGTTACACAATTCACTGCTACCACTATAGTGATGATAACATTTTAGTCCCCGTCTCAAAATGAGCGTCAAAATTTGTTTCATAGTTTGAAACTTTTTCATTTTCGCGATAACGATGATACTCAACATTTTCCTATTTTCGCAAATTAATGTAATTTCATGTACCAAAAATGGCTCTATAATTAAACCATAATAGTGCAAAAATAAAATTATATTAAGCAAGGAAAAAGAAAAAGGGGGGTCTCACTTAATTTGCTCATTGATAGCAGATTCGCACTCATCCAAGAACCTCTGTCTAGCAAGTGAAACATTCGGAGCAATTGGGACCAAGAACTCCTCTTTCTTAACCTCCTCAAATGGCTGGAAAACCACTCCTGTTAGTGTCAAAGCAGAATTCCCTCCCCCTGCTGAACTGCAAACCAAATACCCATTTCCCCTCTTCCTTGAAAACCCACCCAAATCAAACAAAGAACAAGACGAAGAATTTGAATTCAACTTGAAAATGGGTCCAAGTTTTGCTCCTCCTTGGGTTGAACCAAACATTAGAGCTGAAGCCATTTGATTTTGCTCGCTCACTGTGTGTGTGTGTGAAAGAAAGAAGAGATCTGAGGAAGAGAATGTGAGAGATCTTTCAACTCAACAATGGAGATCTGTTTGGTGTGTGAGGAGGAGGGGATGAATGCTGGGTGAAATTTATGGAGCGTGGCCATGGGGTCACGGGGGAGTTCAAGTGGAATACGGGGATGTTTTGGACCGTTGATTTGTTGACACGTGGAGAGACAGGATTGGAGCGTGTGTACGGGCGTGTGGCAGGCTCGTGCCTTATCCTGAATCGGGTGGAATCCGATAAAATATCCCGTCCACGTCATGATCAGGAAAAGGCATCTCGACCTACCTTTGCGTTCACACCACAAGTTTTCTTCTTTCAATTTCAACCGTCCGTTTCCGTAGCTAATTTAAATGGAAGTTCGAGCTAAACCCCAACTTTAAATCGGCCCATAACCTTAAACACAATACAATTGGGCTCAAAACTGGCTGGAATTCTGCATATTTTTAGTAACCCACAGCCCATAACTGAGTTATTCTAGAAAATAAAAGCATTAGAAAAACAATGGAAAGAAAATATCAATAGGAAAAAACTTAAGTTGTGTCCTTCAGGATGATTTTTACCCAATTTTTTTTATTTTTAATTTTTTTCTTTCATTGGTTCCACTTCCACACTCTTTCTTTCTATCTCTCTCTTATTTTTTACTATAATCATTACAAAACCCAAAAATCAAATCAATAAATCATCCATCCAAATGCAACCTTAAAATTTATAGGGAGTACTTAGGTGGTCTTTTTTAGGAGTACTCATCTAATGATTGGGGTAAACGTATTTGGAGAGGCGCGTGAGTCATTAGGGATTAAAAAAACACGATTACAATTTATACTTCACAAATCCTTAATTTTAGGTTGTTATCATGTTGATTAGAACTCCGCCTGCGTGGTAGTGTCCCTATCACGTAGCCTGTCCCAAGCTAGGATAAAGGAGGAGGGTTGCGACAGGCGTAGCGAGCCGGCGTAAAACTAGCCAACCCTATGAGATGAACCATAATG
>JAOWAN010000047.1:908269-920020 GCA_028566635.1 Lobelia cardinalis | reverse complement strand
GTCAGTACGAGGATGATGGCAGACAGGATTGTGCTACATCGTTGGACAGATGCATCAAGACAAAACATAGTACTGGGTACGTAACAGATCGAGCCCCTTGCTGCCACTCTCTCTCATTGCTGATTGAGGAAGATATTGTCGACAGTTGGTGTTCAGAATTTGTTCTTTGTGGCTCTTGTGATTTGAAAAGCTTGAGTGCAGTTTTAACAAGTAATCGTAACTATGTTCTCGGTTCTTTAGTCGCTATGATCCGTCTATGTTGTAATCAAACTAGCTAGGTGTAGATATATTACCTGTATTAATAGGATCGATGGTTTCATTTAGGGAGCTAGTGGAGCAGTGAATACTGTTGTGTTGCTAGACCTCTTCCTCTTTCCAAATTGTCGAGTGTACAATTCTAGAGTTCCTGTTATCTTGCTGGTAAGTCCACTCCCACGTTACAAATAACAAGTGTTTGAAATAAATGCTAATTCCTCGTATATATTTTCTGTGTCATTCATTCCAGGGAGCCATTGTTATTGGAAGAGATTGGTGGAGAATAATTAGGGTATGAACTTCAATGAATCTTTATCCTTCTATCTCAGGCTCCTGGAACAAGTAGATTGCAATATTGCAATCATAAATATTCCCGAGCTTTGTTCTAAATGCTTGATGTGTAGTACGTAGCTGCTTTCCTTGGATCACTCCAACAACTTTTGATTCCTTTTGCTTTATTTTATGATTGTAATCCTAACATTTTTGTTGTAACAGGAAGATACTGAATTTTATGGAGCTCCAGACTTGGGCGGTGCTCTGATTGCTACAGTGTCATGTTTACGAATTGGAGGAGTTGCACGTGTTCGCCGCGTTCTGGTTGCTGCACTATCATGGCTAGTCATAGAGGAGGTCTGAATGGTTGAGCAATTTGCATATTTATTTGTTAAACATGCACTCTTCTTCTTCCATCCTCTCCTCTCCTCCACCCTCCCCCCGCCTTCTTGGTTGCCTTTGAATCTTGGTGCTTGTTCTGACCATATGCTTCCTAACAAGATTTGCTACTCGGTGTGTTTGACTCCTAATCACCATTAATATATTAGCATAGGCTGCTATTAAAGTTGGATCTAAAAGAAGTATTTACTTTCTCCCCCCTCCCCCTAAAAAAGCTGAAATTTTGTGTTAATTTGATTGGCTTTCGGATAGATATTTAATTTAAGTTTTAGCTGTAATTAAGAATCGTCGTACACAAAGATTGTAATACTCTTATCATGTTTTTCAAACCTTAATCAGATTAGAAAGTATCAAAGAAAGAACCCTAACAGTTACAAAATCAAAATTTCATCATAAGACACCCATATAGACAATAAGGAGTTTAAGTGTAACTTTTTCACATGAGTAGTGAATTGCAATTTAATTTGAAGAAAAGAGGAAGAGGAAAAGGTGAGAAAACTTTTACTTCTTGCTTTTATTGTAAATTGGGTGAAATCATGGAAAATTGCATTAATTTTATTAGTGTCTAAAAGATCATGTGAAATTAGTTTTGTGTTTACATTAGCATTTTAATTACTACTTTGCCCTAATTCTGCTCATAACATAAGTAGTAACATGAAATCAACTACTCCTCTCCCAAAGTGAGTAGTAATTTTTGGTTGGATGGAGAAAAAAAATTGTCACTCAATGTCTGGACAAAAAATATCACTCCTTTTGGGATGGATGTTGAAGTTTTTCAACATTTTTTCCAAAATGTACAGATTGACCCCTCTAAATAGTTATTTTGACTTGAATGTTTGCCTTCTTTTCTCCAGAAGATCAGATTTCTCTTTTTAACTTTCCAAACTTTGATCTTTTCCAAAGATGAGGAAACTGGAATTCACGTAAACGCTTGAACTCGACTGTATAATGCTGCCATGAACAATTATGTGCGAAAAAGTATAGTTGATAATGCAATTTACATTGGACTGGTTTTCTCTCTTAATGTCAACATGATTGAGCGTCAGAGGCTTCAAAGGATTCTGTCAACGGATCAATGTTCCTGTAGACATATCAGTCATTTGTGTTGTTTCTGGCATTGAGTTGTTGAAAGAAGCTCTTTGCTGCTTCATATGTAGACCAGCAGATTGCAGCAGCAGGGGCATGGAAAAGCATCCGCGGTGTCCAACCCCTCATGAGTCCGCCGTATCCATCCTTTTTCACAATGGTTCCGATAACATCCCTAATTGAAGTACTGGAAAATCGATCACATCCACACACACCCTACATGAAATGTTAAAGAACGCGTTTCGTTACACTTGGTGAGGCTAAATAAGCCTCGGAAACAGAGGGAATTGGAATTACGTACTTCGAATTATAACATGGTTCAACCATATGGGAATGTTAAGTTCCCTTCTATAGAAATCTATGTGGTGTTATCTCTACCATTTTAACTATGGCTCCTACGAGGAATTTCTTATAGTTTATACGTGGCTTCCTACTACATATTTAGCATCAAATCATCATAAATGCTTGAATCCCCTGTGATAAGCCGTTGATCCCAGATCAATGCTTAGAACAGATCAGCTCGACTTGCTTGGACGAGTTTACAATTTACACTAGCTTCAGTTTAGTGATTTTATCACATAAAAAACAGAATACTCAACAATCAAAACCTAACCTGACACTGCAACCGAGTCTTGACAACATCAAGAGGAGTGGTGACCACAGCAGCCAACCCGCCAGCAGCTGCCCCTGCCGTAGCGTGGACCAACAAATTCTCCTCGTCACCACCGCTCTCGAGCAACACCTCCATCAACCCTCTCTTTGCAGCCTCGTAAGTTGCAAAATGCACTGCTGTGAACGGGGCGTTCATCAACACAGTAGTCCTGTAAGCAGCATAAAACCCTCCGATCCCTTCTTCCAGAAATACCCTCTTCACACAGTCCCCAACTCCCTTATACGGACTGTTCTTCAGTTGCAGCCTTTGTTTCACAACGTCCATAGGTGTGATCACTGCATCACTACTCACAGTTGCAAACACACCTGACACGGCATGTGCTAAAGAATTGTTATGGTCTTTAACTGTCAGGATTTTCTTGAAAGATTCATAAACAGAGAAGTAGACAGCGTGGGCTGGACCTGCGCCGAGGCCCATGGCAGCGATGCCTCGGTAAAGTCCCGCAGGGCCCTCGACCTTTAGAATATTGGAGAGAGATTGCCGGAGGTTTAATACTTGGACGGAGCAGGGTGCTGCTGAGGAGCCAATTGCCTGCATGCGTGTCTTGAGGGTATCAACCGGGAACATTGCCATGTGTTCCACGGAGCCTGCGACAGAGCCTGCCACCATAAACTGCCAAAAAATAAGCCCATCGTGGGTGGGCGGAGAAACGGTCAGTTCGGGGTTTTGGTGGTGGTGGAAGGTGGTGGCTGAACTAGTAGCAGTAGTTGTGGCAGCCATTAAAGACAGAGTAAGAGTGGAAATGAGATTGGAATGAGGAGTAAATATAGGGGTTGGGATTGAGTAGTTCTTAGTTGTGTTACCGTCAATCAAGATCAAATACAGAGGAAAATGATCATTTTACCACCAATTAATTGTTGCAAAAAGATTTCTTTAAAAAAAAAAAAAATACAAAACTCATTGAAATGTCGATTTTCTGCTTAGTCTAAACCTAGCTTGGTCCGTTGATTATTTTCTTTTGGCAGCCACCGGAATGTTGAGAGGGACGTAGGAGGAAGATGACAATGGAGGTTATGGAGCTTGCGTGTTATCCACAAGCTTTACTTTTGTAAGCTTTCTCTCTTATAGTGCATGTCTGTCTCAATTAGTCTTTACCATCTCTGTCAAGATCGCGATGCCTCCTTTCAATTTCTGTGTAAAGTCTGAGAATATCAAAGTAGACACGATGCTCTTGAACCATCGTGTCTGCATCGACGTGTGGTGGCCACAAGGTTCCCTGTCTTTGGATATTATCTCCAAAAGTCGATTAGCTAGCTAGTTGGGGTCGTAAACATCACATAAGCAAAGGGTGTGTATGCATATTTTGGCAAAGTTACTCAACCATGAGGACATCTGATATCTTCTTCTTCTTCTTCGAACAAAATAGAGGGTCTCTAGTTGTTCATGACACTAAACAACGAGAGAGTTAGGTGTATCGAACAAAATAGAGGATCTCTCGCTCTTCTTCTTTTTCTTCTTCGAACAAAATAGAGGGTCTCTCGTTGTTCATGACACTGACATATTCTTTGCGGAGATGGTAAAAAAATAGTGTACCCGTTAACTAAAATAGTGACGTAAAAACAACGTTCGTGTTCTTGCAGATTCCAGAAGTGAAAAAACTAGCTTATCGTTACCAAAAATAAATCAGTAGCAATTAATCAAACCCTGGCTTGTTCATTTTCAGGTTTGGGGCACAGAAGATGCAAGAACACACTACTACCGCATAACAAGAACTTCGAAGTTCCTATCTACGGAAATTACCGAAGCCACTACTCTTTTGAAAGAACCAATGTCACCTCTCAGTGCCTGCCACTCAGCCAATTAGGCCGGTTAAAATAGTACCCATTAATTCACTCTAATCCATTTTAACCTATTAAATAACTTAATTTATTACAATTCATTTAACTAAAATTTTTGTATTAAAATATGTAAAAAAAATATTTTTTTGTACTAGTGAGTATTCAGTGTGTTAATATGAATTTAACTTAATTCATTTATTACAGAATTGAATTGATCGATTAATTAAATGAGTTATAATATGTTGAATCCATTAGATACTATTAACTATTAAAACTCAGCACATTTAATTAACCCGCATTGACAAGTTTAATGTGAACTTTGATAGATATAGAGATTTCTGGTCCCAAATAATGTTCCATCTTTTATCGTATAGTTTTTAAAAATGACACGAATTTTTAATTAACTAGAGTTTTAAATTTTAGGGTTATCTTTTAAACCATTGAGATGATATTTTAGAAAGATGACATAAGAAATTAGATGTTATTTGGGATAGAAAATCTGAACTCGCGACATGAACACAACCAGGAAGTTAAAAATTTATGGTTGTGGCTCAATTGGATTTCAGATAGCTGGGACGTCGAAAGTGTTTGATCATGAGTTACGACGTATTAATTTTAGCACAATAGTTTTGGTAACGTAAAATCAAACCACCGAATAGTTACATCTTCTGATGTTGCAGGACATCGAAAAACTTTTTTCAAGCGCATTTGAATTATGTTACATTGGACAAATCTCGATCGTATGAAGTAATGTAAAGGGAAAAAAAAAAAAAAAAACAGAAATTACAACCTAGATAATGTCCCCATTACCTTAATATCACTAGTTTTCAGTCCATGTTTTGGTACCTAAATTTTCCGTGGAAATAATTTCAGCATTTAAATAAGTATTATGTCATAAAAATAGTAATAATTCAGCAATGATATAAGGGTCTAAGGATAAATAATGATCTAAATATTTAGGTAAGCATCTACATAAATCTTTATTTAAAAAGTGAAGTGTAATCATCTCGAAAAAAGTCAGTGAAATATAACAAGAAGCTTTTTCCATCAACTCACTCGTGTCTCAGCGTTGCCCTTCTCTTAATATTCTTGGTTCTCTTCCTAAATGTGTCAGGGTGTCTATAGATTTTCCATAAGCCTCATTGTATATATATTAATTATTAAGATCCTCAACACCAGCACCAGTGGTCTAGTGGTAGAATAGTACCCTGCCACGGTACAGACCCGGGTTCGATTCCCGGCTGGTGCAAGTTAGTGAACTTTTTACTATTCTAACTTCTTCTCTCATTCGTAACAACTCCCCCCACCCACACACGTTTCTTACTTGGTGCTAATCCAAACCTTACAAGCAAACTATCACACTTTCATTCTGATTTTTCTGCTAAGAAGCAGAATAATGTATGGCGATATCACAGTTCATGTTCCTTCAAAATCATCTTAGAAACACATGGAAGAACATATCATTACATCAAACAGGTTCATAGTTACATCAACCGTACAACAATGAAAAGTAAAGGATTAAAAAAAAAGACCCTCCTCCAGCAAGGGTGATTGTACGTATTTGATAATAACAGTACCATCATTAATTTACCTCGCTTAGAACTTATCTACAGTAATTCCATCTCTATTAACCTCATAAGCATCTCTACTCCTGCTTCTCTTCATTCCAGCTGTAAAATTAAGCTTTGATCCTTCAGTGGAGATGCAACTTACTTTTACCCATATCATCACCTTTGTTTTCATTCCCTCTACATCCACGAGCTTGCCTTTCTCCAGATATCCAGTTACAGTGGTGGAAAAACGCAGAACTGAATTGTCCCTATAACCCACTTCACAGATCGTCGGAATGAAGACGGTTATCTTTTTCGTCTCTTCATTGAACTCATAGTTGGTGGCATCACGTGGAAAGATTCCTATAGGCAAGTCATATTCTTTAAGCAACTCAGGCAGTGGCTTTTGCATTTTTCCTGCAAATGGAAAACATTAGTTTCATACCCTTAAATGCCATCAGTGATGTACAGTGGATGTTCTCAATTCCAGGGAAGATGTCCTCAGAGAAGAGAAACTTAAAACTGAGGAATACATGCTTTGATTGAAAAAGAATCATTAGAGAAAGTATACTGTTAATTGAGAATGAAGCTTGTCCTAATAGTCCTATTCCATTATATAGTTTAATTTTACTCTAGATAGTATCTCATTTGTTCAATATTTATAGATTTGAGGCTCTCCGGAGAATGCCCAGGCAGAATAAACGCTATTTTAAATCTTGACCAGCCCATGTTACAAATTTTAACAGGTGAAGCCAAATACGCCGTTGTTATCAACCACCTGATATTCCCAATAGCAATCAACAAATTGTCAACATCAACCAAGTAAATTTGAAGCAGTAGTGGCACTCAACTAACTTAGAAGCCTAAAATAGGTTGCAAGGTCATTATAGACATATAGTCAAATACAAGAATTTCAAAGCAAAATACCAACCTTTGATTTTGTTGACTATCCATTTTGCTCCTCCTTCAATACTGCTTGACATATTCTAATAGTTGAAACAGATCAGCAGGAAATCAATATAAAGCAAAATTATGCAAATTTGACCACCAAAAAATACAACATGAAAACAAATAATTAATATTCGGCGTAAAAAAAAATTAATGTTCAGACTGGAAATTGACATCAAGACCCAAACAACTATGTCGGTGAGCTCGTTTTAGCCAGAGAAGAAATGATCTGAGGGTGTCCATCTTTTCATAAACGGTTTTCATGAAGTTAATATAGACAGCTCTTTAGGAATATCATATTCCCTCAATTCCTCATTATCTAGCATCCAATAAGCAACAGTGAAATATGAGCAATTTTATGCGTAAATACATGGTTGTAGCAAAGAGAGGCCAATACTATGGGGCCCTGCATATTATTATGACCACCCTACTTTTTCCACAAAGTACCTGATGGAGCTGCCAATGCACCCAAGACACATTCAACAAAACAAATGACTGCTTTCCTTTGATTCGTAACATATGAACGGAGGATAAAGAATTTCATTTTCCAACTGATTGCCATCACATCCAGCTTACGAAACTTTCGCTGTAAAGGAAGAAAGATGAATAAATGTAGAGGAATAGAATAAGGCATTCCTTTCCCCTGTTTACTTACCTATATTTACTAGCCTATCTCCCGTTTTTCCTTTCTCACACACACTATCTCCCTCCAAGCTGAACTTTTCCACCAAACAGATCCTGAATTCTGACGTAGTGATGGAGGACAGATGTCACAGATTGAAAGTTGGGATAAATTTGGAATGTTTGTGTAACGTAAAGTTTGGTATGAATATAGGCACAAGCAATTGTGACAAAGGTTAAGTTGAGTTGATTTTAGGAATCTGCTTGGAAAAAAGCTGAGTTGATCCCCCTCCTTCAATAGACTGACCCATCTCATGTAACTATTCCCCCTATCCTGCTTGAATTGGGACATTGAAACAAGTTATTTGTCTTCAATAAATTTAAGAATACTTGTCCACAAATAATCTAAAAATGGGGCCAAATAAAATTAATGGATGCAAATCACCATTTTTGCTCAAATGATGGCAAATTCTCAAAAATCGGCACTTGTTTTGGAACACCCAAACAACGAATTTCGGACACTTATGATGGAACAGGGGAACTACTAGAAACATAACGTGGCTAGTCCAAAATTGTCACTGCTTCGCATATTTTCCAAGCTTTTGCCAAGAATAAGATTTACTTTCATTCTGTTAATATCGAATGCTGAAATGCTATCTTCACCAAAAAATTGGCCCCAGGTTGAGTTACTATGTAGAACAACACATTTTCTTCATTGCAAGTAAAGCCTTGAATACTAACTTGTTTGAAGTGTCTATATGTAATATCACTAAAAATGACAGCATTGCCCATGCAATACTAGTATGCATAAATGCTAATTCTATCAGCAGAAAATACTGTATTGTCAGTCTCAGCGATGATTGGAACTACTCAAAGTAACTGCACATTGTAACATTCACTCCTAATGGCCACGCCAACCAAAAATGTTTACCACCCATACATAGCTCCCCTAGTGAAATCAGAAATTTAAACAAGCCCCAAGATAAACTTATGCTACAGCGATTTATATGATACAAGCACAGACAGATAATCAATAAAAACTAAAGTGATGCTTGGTTATACTGCAGGGATGTTTTCCCATTTCTGAGGCTATCTCACATGCTCTGCGTCATTCTCAGCGAAACACAACAAATGGTTTAAAATTTTGAATAAGACTTCTTTGACTTCAATCTAGTGTAAAATATGCTCACCAAAGAGGTACAATTGCAGCCTTGATATGTATTTTCTCCTAATATAGCTTCATGTTCCTTAATAATAAGAGAATCACTTCTAAGACAACCATATGAATTAAATCATTGCTTTCCTACGTTTCTTTGGAAGAATCGTTTTCATTTTCATATTGCCACCAAAGTTCCGGCATTCCATTTTCAAGAAACACGTACCTACAATTATCAAAATGCAAAATGCAAACAATAATTGTACAAATAGAATCCCAGACATTCCCAAATTACTACAAACAATTGATATTTTCCCTGGAAATGAACGATAACAAGGGTATTAATGAAGCATTGAATTGTCAGTAGATATAAATATGTAATTAATCAAGAATAATTATGCTGCACTAAAACATACAAAATTCAATCAATCACTAATATATCCAAATTGAAGCTACATAAAATTAGAACAATTACCAAATAAAATCGAACAACTATTAATTATCACAGTCAACAAGCAGAAATTAAAATGTTAATAGTAAAAAAATAATTTATCCAACAAAATATCAAGAAATTGAATCATAACAGGCTTACATTGATATCATTTCCAACGGAATTGAGCTCCTTGCTGGCTTTATTACCGATCCAATACGATCCCACCTTATTCAATATCTGATCCATTTTCTATTAATCTAAGCAATTCGATCTATGCTTCTTTTCGGTGAGACGGATCGAACAATTTCCCCTTTCTCTCTATCTCGTGTGCCCTAATTCGCGAGAGCGAGAGAGGGAGAGAATTTTGTTCTTCCGTACGAACTTTCGCGACTTTTCAGCAGTCTATTCTGTGTGTTGACGAAAAGGATAAAAGGTATCGTCAACCACCCTTACAAAATTACTTGGTTTCAGTCAAGCCCCTCATACTTTGTTTATCTTTCCTACGAACATCAGAACATACAAGATTCCGACGGGAAAAAAAATATTCCCATTTAAATATATTGACGTATTTTGCTCATCAACTTTTAAAGTTGACATACTTTTGAAACTAAAACTATTAATTCTACTAATTTTTTCCTAAAAAATTAATGGTTGGTTGAGGCGAATAATGATTTTTGACTTTGATTACATAATTACGGGTGTGTTTGAATAAAGAATTTTTTAATACATTTTATTTAAATTTTATTTTTATTTTTGATGAAGAATAAAAAAATATATTAATTAAATCGTTCTGGGACAAATGAAGTAAAACTTACTCGTAAATGCTCGATTAATTGAACATTCATTTGTAACGAATATAGTAAGATCTCTCCCAAAATTACATATTTATAAGAAAAAGTAATTGTAATATTTTTTGTTTCTTACTAATTCATATGAAAAAGGAATTTGTTGAACGGCATAAAATTGAGTAGATATTCTTTCTAGTAATATAAAGATACAGGTAGGTGAAAATCGGATGGAACGGATCGGAAATAGCATTTTCGGAAAATTTTCGAAATTTTTCAAAAATCAAAATTAGTTTTCGATTTCCGTTGTGAAAATTTCGGAATGCAAAAATTGATTTCGATTTCCGAAAATTTCGGAACTATAAGAATTTCCAAATTTTGAAATTTTGGAATTTTCGAAAAGTTCATAAATCCAAAATTTTGGAACTTTCGAAAAATTCAAAATTTCGAAATATTTTTTCTTTAAACAAGTAATCCTTGTTCACTATGACATGCTACTATGCAGTCTATACTACTCATTTACAACGATTCACCTTTACATTTTTCAACAAATTAAATACTTTTAAAATAAATTCCTTAAAAAAAAGTAGAAAGAATTCAATTACAAATGAATTCTTTTTGGAAATGAGTTGAAAATTTTCTGAAAATAAACTGAAAAGTTTTCGAAAATAAATCGTATTTTTTTTAAATAAATTAAATTTTTTGGGAAATAAATTGGAATATATTCGGAAATTATTCGAAAATAAATTGGATTTTTTTTGGATCGGAAATCGGAAATTCTGATAATTTTAAATGTAATTCCGATTCCGATCCGAAAAAAATGGGAAAAATCGGAAATTGGAATTTTGAAAATTGGGAAGAAAATAATCGTTTCAAAATCGAAAATTTTCGGAACGAAATTGACGAAAATCAGAAATTTTATTCCGATTTCCACCCCTAGATACACGTGATATTTTAAGAATATTATGAGTAGAATGAACTTCATTAAGGTTTGGGTCACGTTGCCCATTTTTGATGGTTTTTTCGTTTTCGTTTTTCACCCAATTTGATCATGAATATCATTTTTTATTTTCGTTTTTGATAACTTTAATTTTTTCTTTCCATCTATATACCCCTATACCTATAAACACTATTACACAATCACATCAAACATATCTAGGGGTGGTATCGGTAGGGCAACCGTACCAAAACCCCATTACCATTACCATTACCGAAACTTCGGTAATGCAAAATTCATTACCAATGCCCTACCAAAACTTCGGTAATACCGAAATTCGGTATACCAAAATTTCGGTAGGGTAGAGATTGGTAATGGTAATTACCAAATTTCAGCCCAATCACTGATTTAAAAAAAAAAAAAAACAAGCTTCTTGTACACTTTTCCCCTTCCATAACCATAATACAATTTCCCTTTAAATCCCTTTCTGGTCAATCGACAGATCCCTGCATATGTATAAAGATAAATCGCACAAACATGTCAATGCAACAGGTGTAGCACCAAACAACTATTAAAATACTCTTTCATGGAGCCTATAAAAGTGAAATGAGCTTGATCTTGGATCCTAACCCAAGTCCAAATCCTGGAGAACCCACTGATGCTGCGTCCCTTGGAGAGAAGAGGCAGCGGCGTAATAGAGAGCACCTGGAGCGAGGCCGGGAAAAGAAAAGGAGTTCGGCGACAAGCTAAATCTGGATACGTCTTCAACCATGAAGAGGCACCCACCGAGAGAGAGAGAGAGAGAGAGAGAGAGAGAGAGAGAGAGAGAGAGAGAGAGAGAGAGAGAGAGAGAGAGA
>JAOWAN010000047.1:852935-875286 GCA_028566635.1 Lobelia cardinalis | reverse complement strand
TAGGGAATTTTACGATGAATCATGAGAGCATGAGCGAGAGAGAGGAAGAGGGAGAGTTGTTTGAATGAAATGAAAAATATATATATAAATGGGTATTTTGGTAATTTGGTTGGTTCCTTGTATATAACTATATCCCATTGTTATTTTAGGAGGGGGATAAAATAGGAACAAGAGTGTTTTAAAGTTAGTAAAATATAAAAAAAAAATTGTATTACATGTAATTGTGTACTATACTTAGCACTTATGTGTTTTGTATATAGTCGCTCCCTTCATTTTAAATGTAATGCAAGTATTATAATGACAGTGACATGTTATGAAAAAAAATATAACTTCAATACCCTGAAAATGAAACGGAGAGAGTATGACACAGATTTGTGTGGAAATGCACTTATTTTTAGTATATTAATACCTGTTAGTTAGTGATCAAGACAAGATGATTTTGATTACGAAGGGCTATTTACAAAACACATAAGTGCTAAGTATAATACACAATTACGTATAATACACATCTTAAAAATATTTTACTAACTTTAAAGCACCGATGTTCCTATTTCATGTCTCTCCTAAAATGAAAATCATCTCTTCTCTTCTTCCTCCCGATTCTTCTTTCTTTAACACATGCTCATTTTTCCCCTCTCTTCAATTCCTAGCAATAAAGTAAAATTCGAAGAAATTCCTCCTTTTGCTGATTGGTGGAAAGAAATTACGGAAATGGAGATGAAGAAATGGGGAGCTAACTACGGCCAAGAGTTGGAGATGAAAACACCAAACAATATTACCATCAAAAGGATTCTTAGACATTAATGGAAAATCTCAAAGATTGTGATAAAAGGAAGGTAATTTTTTTGGGCATGGGTAACCCAACTGCTTATTCTTGCTTCCACACAACTGATGTTGCTCAAGAAGCTGTTACTGATACCCTTCGTTCCCAAGAATTCAATGGCTATTGCGCCGCTGTTGACCTCCTAACAACGAGAAAGTAATAAATTTCCCTCTTTTTTGTTCAATTTGCAGAGATATCTAATCGAGTTTTGCTGACCATCACACATCAGAATGAATGAGTTCAAGAGGCTATGTTGTTCTCTAAGTTCTTCCAGCCGTTAATGAAACCCTATGTTGTTTCCCAAGAATACAACCCTCACATACTTGTTCAGGATGAGTAATTATTGGTAAACCTTTAACCATGTTCTTTTGAGAAAGCAATTTCAAGCTACGAAAGTTAAGATGACCAAACCGTAAATGCCACAACCAAGATTCATCTTTTATAATGGCGTTGAAGCATGAATAAGAATCATTTTCGATATCAATTCGTAACATAGATGCATAGATGCATATATGAGAGAGCTGATTGTCACATAGATGCATATTATATCCGTTCTCTAACAGTTGGCCCAAGCTTAGTTTGCTCTTCATATCTGGAACATAGAACACGTCTGAGATTTACTTATGGTCGCCATTCTTCAATTTATGAGAACTCTTCTTTTCCCATCACAGGTATCGTACTCTCGTCGGCAAATTTCATTTTGGATCTCACCGACTCATCAAGATCAATAAATAGCTCCTTCTTCACACACATATGATTTGTACAACCTATATCAAGAAACCATGTGTGATAACCTGGTTCTTCCGCTGCCGTCGTAACCATCAAAAGAGCATGAGAGGCTTCGTCACCACCTTCTTTTGCAAAGCGAGCTTCTTCTCCATCTCGTGAATTTCCTCTATGTCTGCACTCATTTGCATAATGACCAAACTCATGACATTCATAACAGTTGACATTTGATTTATCATACCTTCCTCTGCCACGTTGCACGTCCTTGTCCACGGCCTCGATAGTTAAATGACCCACTTTGGTTGTTGTTTGACCCTCCACGATCAGATTTATCGCCTCTGTGCTTAGCATTATAATTATCGCGTCCTCTGTTATAATAATGATATCCTTGACGTCGTCCTCGTCCTCGAGAATTGCCACCATTCTGGCTTCTACCATTAGCATCTTGCTCACCTTTGTTGCTCTTGGAGGAATGGATATGGAGGGCTTGTAAAGCTTGCTCGGTCGGCTTTTCAATTAACTTCTCCTTAATTCATTGCTCGTGCCCTTGCAACGAACCTGATAACTCATCAACTGTCATCGTAGATAAGTCCTTCGAATCCTCAATTGCTACCACGATGTGCTCAAATCGAGGTGTGAGTGTACGCAAAATTTTCTCGACAATGGATACTTCTTCAATTTTCTCTCCATAAGAAATCATTTGATTTGTCAAAGAAAGTACTCGACTCACAAAATCAGAAATACTTTCAGCAGATTCCATTCCCAAAAGTTCATAATTGCGCCTTAAAGTTTGGAGTTTTACCTTTTGAACTCTATCCACGCCTTTGAATGAGTTTGCTAAGATATCCCATGCTTGCTTTGACGTGGTTGCTCCAGCGATCTTCTCAAATACTGTATATGTGACTCCTTGGTGGATGTAATACAACGCCTTCTTGTCCTTCTTGCAAACATCACGATGGGCTGCTTTCTGGGCATCCGTCACATTCCTCGCGATTTCACTAACACCATCTTCCACGACTTCGAGAAGCTCTTGGTAATCAAATGTTACCGACGTCTGGATACGCCAACGATTATAATTCTTCCCATCCAAGATTGGAATTTGAGACTGGCCAGCACCACCATTCATGTTTGCGATCGTGGCTTTGATACCACTGTTGACAAATACTAAAGAGTAGTACTACGTATACCGCATAAGATTGATTATGCAGTAACAAGGTGTATTAATCATTTCCGAATACTAAAAGAAGGCAAGAAGTGAGGAGCAAATGAAATCTTATAAATTTGAATTTTTTACACACTTGACACTAGAATGACATGTCTATTTATAGGCTTACAAGAAGAACAAAGACAATGAACTTGAACAAGAAAATGAAAAGACAGTCTTACCTTGTACAAGTGACCCAATACTAAGAACTAGATACTTCTAGACAAATGACCCAATACTAAGAACTTAGATACTTCTAGAATAATGTAGAGCAATCAGGATTAATCTTTAACAAAGGAGGCTAAGCAAATGAATTATTCGGAGATCTTAACAAAACACGACCCCAATACGGTGCGAACGTCCGCATATCCGGACGTTTGCATATGCGGGCGTCTGCACCGTAGCATTTTCGTAACAAATATATATCTCATGTCTATGTTTGCCAAGATTCCTGAAGGATTCCTTCGATGTGTTTTTTCCTTAAATTAATATCATTGACTACTTCTACTTCTTTTGTTGCTTCCCATCTGCAGTCTCGATAGTAAAATTAGTAGAAACGATATTAGTAAACTTAGCGCCATCAAAACCCTAAATTAGTAACCAATTTTTAGTATTCATGACATATGCATCTCTTCCGAACCATTATTATCAGAGAAATTCAGCTACTCTTTTGGCACATTTCGTAAATTTAACATGAACACCTCTCCATCATGTTATTGGATGATCAAATCTTATTGAAAATTGTTAACTTGATCATGTAGAGTAGAGCTATGTTAATTCTTACAAAAACAGAATCAAAGATTTTTGAGATTTCTTACCCAATAAAACTTGGTAGGAGTTCAAACCTTTTCATTGATCGTGGCCGGAGGAAGTCCCCGAAGTAGCTAGTAAACGAAACGGTCCCTCCGTAATCAGTCATCCATAATATCAAATAAATCCGTTTCATAACATGTTTGAATATCCATTTAACAAAATTTTCTCCATCCTTATTTATCATTTTTTTCCGCTAATTTTACCAAAAATGTAAATTATTATTTAATATATTCCTCGTTATAATCATTAAAATCAAAGTAACTTTCTTAACACATGCTAATAATCATATTTTTGTAATGTCTAATTTCTTAATAAGTTTCCTGTACATGTACCTCGTGATCATTGAAATTGAAATGGAGGTAACGTTCTCAACACGTGTTAATGGTGTATTTGCCACGACTATTCTCAAGTTCGCAATAATTTTTTTGTTTACGAGAATTTTTACTAAAATCAAAACCATCTTGTTTTGGTCACTAACTAAAAGGTATCATCATAAAAATAAGTGCATTTACACACAAATATGTGTTATATTTCCTCTGTTTCAGTTTAAAACTGAAAATTACATTTTTCTGGTAACGTGTCACCGTCAAAATGAAACAAAGGAAATACCTATAAACTAGCGTAATTCTATTACTTGACCAATTATTTTGACTTTAAATTGTTGGCCAAATATCTCACTCCAATTATTTTAAACTCCACACAAAGTAACGTGATTAGTGTAATACAGGAATCATTGTCGGTTGTCCGTGAATCTTAATGGAATCAAATTTTCAGACACAGCTTTCATTGGGACAGAGATGGCACTCGGTCAACCAAATTCTCCAATAATAATTTGACTGTCTCTCTCTCTTTCTCTCCGAAGAAAGAATGATGCAGAGATGGCACAAGAAAAAGACAAGCCAGTTTCCACTCATAGCTTTTCTCTTTTTCCTCTTCATAGTTTCTTCAATCCTCTACAATGAACATCGATTTCGTCAAATCCCACTCAACCCTCCTTTAACTAAAGATAGCAGTGATGATTCTATCAAGGATCCATTTTTATCCAAATCTTCTCCTTCCCTAAATCACAGGCTCCCCAATAATCCTCCAGGTTTGTCATCAAATTACTGTCTTTTCCGTCAAAAAAAAGGAAATAATTTGTCTAAATTATTGCTTATTATATGTGTAGGTAGTTGAAGTAGTAGTTTAATCCACTACGGCTTCTGTGTTTCTGTTTCTAGACTATGAATCTGTTATAAAGTCTGCATTTTTATGGAGTTTGGTTTGATGGGTATCTTATATTTGTTGTTTATTTTATTTGTTTGGTGTGTTGGGTATATGTGGATATCAATAGCGAATTGGTTGATACTCCATTTCAGTTTGAATCCAAGTGCAGATTCTCTTAAATTAGATTTTTAAAGTTTTGGTATAAGACTGTAATTTTGCTTTATTTTTGCATTTTCGTGGAGTATTTTGCATTTCTTGTAATTCCTTAATCTGGTATGAATGGGGAATTTATTCGATGCTACATTTGAGTTCCAATTGAAGTAAGGATGTACTCCAATAGGGTTGTTTACTCCTCTTATGGGACTATAAATGTGAACTATTTCAATCTTGGTCTCATGGGTATTCATATTGGTGGTGTTCCTTTATTCGGTATGATGGTTGTATCTGGATATAAATGGACTATCGTTAGATGCTCCATGTGAAGCACAATTGAGGTAAGGTACAATTGAGTTAGTACAATTTAATCCAGTAAATTTGTTTCACTTTTTAAATTGATTTTGGGTTTGATGGTATCTTCTTTTTTCTTGTTTTTCATTTATATGGATTTATTGATTTTTCTGAATCAAGTTTGGCCTCCTTAAAATGTTCCATTTCCTTAAAACTGAAAATGCTTTTCGCCAGAAAAGGAATACTAGGAAAGTTCGTCCTTTTTCAAAGGTTTGTGATTGTATAGGTTTCTTTACACTTTCATAATCTTTAGTAGTGTGGTTTGATGGGGCTTTTGTTTATGGGACTTCATTGGTTTAATATAAATGATGGTTTTATCTGCCTAATGACCATGTATTTACATTGGAAGTGATTACGAAGTCAAGTAGGGTTGCATTGTGTATTTTCACTTGGTTAATGTGTTTCTTGGAATTGTCAATATTTGTTTATTGCTCTTACATATAATAGTGACTAGTGCAGAGTAATAAGAGTCCACAAGGGTTGATTTATGTTTCCTGTTACATTGTACCGTAACTTGGTTACATGAGCCTCTTTAAGTTAATTTCTAATTATTGATTTGGTGCCATGTGTTTACTGTATCTGGTATAATTGTGTATGTGTAGAGGTTTTGGATAGATTCAGTGCATGCAACTCAACCATCAAGTACAATGGACGGCAAGCGGGGTGGAATAGCCCTCTGCCAGAGTCAAATGACAGAGAAGGAAAGGAGACATGTGATGTGTTTTCTGGCAAATGGGTCTTTGACAACACATCGTATCCGCTCTATAATGAGTCAGCTTGTTCTTACATGTCCGACCAATTGGCTTGTCACAAGCATGGAAGGACTGATTTGGAGTATCAGTACTGGAGATGGCAACCTGATAACTGTAATTTGAAGAGGTACTCAGCTTCTAAGCAACAAAATCAAACTTCAATTCAAATTTATTTTTGTTGCAAAAATTTTAACTTCTTTTTTGCCTATTTATAGATGGAATGTAACCGAAATGTGGGAGAAATTGAGAGGGAAGAGACTTATGTTTGTGGGAGATTCACTAAATAGAGGGCAATGGATATCAATGTTGTGCTTGTTAGAGTCTGTAATTCCATCAGACAAGAAATCGATCACGCCAAATGCACCTCTTACCATTTTTCGAGCAGAGGTAATCAACCATTTATGAGCTTTCTTTATCAGTCTTTTGATAGATATTTTTCTGAACGAGTTTAACATCAACTGTTATTGAGCGTTGCCTAATAGTTATGTCGTCTACAATTCCGTATCCTCAAATTTAATAGATTTTGTGCTGTTTAAAACACTATAAATCTAAAGGTAGAATGTGTTTCTTGATACGAACAGGAGTACAATGCGACTGTGGAATTTCTATGGGCCCCACTTGTAGTTGAATCAAATTCTGATGATCCTGTTAATCACAGATTAGATGAACGGATAATGCGGCCCGACTCAGTACTTAAGCATGCATCTCAATGGGTACATGCTGACATACTGGTTTTCAATTCGTACCTATGGTGGAGACAAGGCCCTGTTAAGTTGTTGTGAGTATAATTTGATATAGGCTTCATTTAAGTGAAACATAGTACTTTCTCTGTTCTACTCGATGAGACCATAAACATTTTTAAGGTTTACTAAAACTTTTCCACAAGTAACGTTACTAATATAGATTTCTTAAGTTTATCTTTAAATATATCAAGGGTACATTTGAAAGATCCCAAAATGTACGAGTGTTAAGCTTAATTTTTCAAAAGAAGACTTTTTGAGTGAACCTTCTCAAAATAAAAAGAAGGCTTCTTTCCATGTGACAAACACACACGCACACAGAGTATTGCTGAATGTTACAATCTTATACTTTCTCCAGATGGAGCAGCGAAGAAAATGGGGCTTGTGAAGAAACCCAAGGCTTGGAAGGCATGAAGTTGGCCATGGAGGCCTGGGCAGATTGGGTAGCTACTAATGTCGATCCCCTCAACAAGCAAGTATTTTTTGTTACGATGTCCCCTACACATTTCTGGTAGGTACCAATTACTAGTACGCCTATGTTCCAACTATCATCCCCTTTACTTTTCTTTAATTATTTTATATTTAATTCTCTATATATGACCTGTCTGGTGCACAGGAGTTGGGAATGGGAGCCAGGGAGTGAAGGAAACTGTTACAATGAGAGAAGACCAATTTACAATGAAAGCTATTGGGGAAGTGGTTCTGACTTGCCTACAATGCGTATGGTAGATGAAGTTTTAAGCAAGTTGAGATCAAAAGTTACTGTTCTCAATATCACTCAGCTGTCTGAGTATCGAAAAGATGGGCATCCTTCCATTTATCGTAAGTTTTGGGAGACTAGGACTCCCGAGCAATTGGCAAACCCTATGACGTATGCTGATTGTATTCATTGGTGCTTGCCTGGTGTCCCTGATGTATGGAATGAGCTACTATTCCACTTCTTATGAGGAAGAGCTGTTTTCTAGCTCTCTCTTGTTTCCAATATCACTGTTGTTTCTGCTAGGCCGTACAGAATGAAACCTGCAGTTACAGCCGAGAAAACAAGTTTGTACTGCAGATTGATTAGGAATTAGGAACTTTCTTCGTGTTAGTATGCCAAAAGTTTTGAAAATTCTTCATGAAGAGCTACATGATCACGTAGCACAAGTTTTTGCTGGTCCAACGTCATCTTGTTGATAAAGCACATTGCATGTTTATGCTCGTATTTGACTGTTTGTACATTAAATGTGCAGAGGAAATATTACAATGATCATGGATCATGAATAGTTTCAATGCCAATGAGCCAAAGGGCATTCTAATATCAATTGAGAAAGATTGGTTCTTGTATTGTGTTTTTGCTATGCTTTTCATCTTGTCAGAAAGACTATATTGTATCCATTCATTAGTCAATTCATCTAAAAGCTTTTAGGCTTGTTTGATAGCCTTTTAAGATCAATGATAAAATTATCAGGATGGTTGGATAACCCCTTACCGGGGATTAAACAATACCATCCGAGTAAAATCAACATAGTGCATTAAAGTATTGCAATGTATAATACTTTAACATAGTGCATTAAAGTATTGCAATGTATAATACTTTAATGCATTATGTTGATTTTGCTGTCGATTTTTTATGTATATTTAGTAGGGCTATAAATGAATCGAATCGAGCCGAATTTTTACGAAATTGAGTCGAGTTTTTCACATTTTTTTACGAGTCGAACTTTTACGAATTCGAGTCGAACCTAAAATGAATGAGCTTCGCTTGGCTCATGACGGACTCGCAAGCTGCTCGCGAACGTTCGCGAGTCATGCATTTTATAGACTTGACAAATTTTTTAACGAATCTTGACGAATCATCGCAAAAATTACCGAACTGAGATATGGGCCAAAAGGCCCAAGTTCAAACTCTTGCACTGTTGCACTATAAAGCCCACCGTCGCCCACAACACAGCCTCTCGATCTGTGAACTTTTAGGAGAACGACTTTACCATAACTGTATTTGAAAACCGTTTTCCCTATATAGAATCTGTAAGTGCGTCCGAGGTAGCCTGATGATTGTTGAGACTTGAGACCTCATCCTCATGTCAGTCATTGATATTTTAATGAATCGAGCCTTAACGAGTCAAGCTCTTTACGAGTCCTTAACAAGTCGGCTCGCGAGTCTTGCAAGTCGAGTCGAGTCGGACTCGTAAAATATGATGAGCCTGAAAATTGAGCTTGACTTGGCTCATGAAAGTCGTGCGAATCGAGTCGAGACGGGTTCAAACGATTCGAATCGAATCGAATCCACGAGTTGACTTGACTTGTTTACAGCCCTAATATTTAGCATTGTCGTATAACACTTTAATGCATTCTGCTGTTCAATATATTTAGCATTTTCAATGCAAATATCTTAAGTAATAATCGGCTCAATAAATCATTTGAGCAATTAACTCAGTAGTGTGCATAAATAAAGAACAGTTTCATAAACCATTTTAAGGCTAGTAGTGCAGTGCGAAGAATAGATTATATAATAGAGATCCTAAACATTCATATTTTTCTACTTATGATCACCGTTTCAAACTTCAAATATAACTATTGGCTACGATTTTTCATTTTCAAATGCTCATAATAATTCCTAGCTAGGTGATGGCGAGAGGGAGAGAGCCAAGTCGATCTGATCATATTGATCGCGAGATGTTGCCACTGGGAAAAAGGTGCACTTAAGCTCGCGGACTTTCGCATTGAACTTATCGTGGTCGCACTGGCAATAATCTTCGTGATATCCGACTTCACCATCAATGGAAACTGGGCAGCTGGTGTGACCAGAGATGAAGCTTGTCATTTTTGCTGTGAAACTCTATCACCAAGGAAATGATAACCTGAAAGGTTAGGGTGAGGTGGAAGACACACAGACACAGACACACACACAAACATATATATATATATATATATACACACACACATATATACACACACTACTATTATACATGTTTGATTCAGATTTTAAAAAAATAGGCTTATTTATAGTACCATATATCTATGTATAAATGTAATTTTTTTTGGAGGGTGTATTTGCATTAGTCATATTTGTGTTTGAGATATTTGACTTATGAATGACCTTTCTAGAGACATGTCCATCTTCATCCACATGCCAACCAGCCTCGTCGCAGAGAGCCTTCAACAGATCGTTGCTATCGGAATATTTAGGAAGCCGGTAGTTGCCATGAGCTCGAAGCCCTTGGAAGATTTTCTGTGTCACGGAGCGTCGCTCGCGCTCTCTCCTCTTATTGTTTTGCCTCTCTTTATCGGAGGGGTAACGAAATCGGGTAACAACGCTCCCATCTTTGGTGGTTCTGTGAACCAACCAAGGCCCTCTTTTACCTTCTTTGATACAACCCCCTTTGAGCACAAGTTTCCTCTTCTCTCCTCCTCCTCCAGCCATTCTCTCCCCCTCCTCTCTGCAGTCTCCTTTTTCTTCTTCTCTCATTGTTTTCCTTTCCTTCTTCATTTCATATAACAATATATGGAGACAAAAGTAGCAGCAGGACAGAGAATATTATTGGATGTACACAGCATATATTCATCCCACTCTTTTGTGGTGTTTTTTAGTATGTTCTGTAATTTTCTGTAGACTTCCTAATTTGTTCTTAAAGCAGACAGTTTGGGGAGGAGAGAGAGAGAGAGAGAGAGAGAGAGAGAGAGAGAGAGAGAGAGAGAGAGAGAGAGAGAGAGAGAGAGAGAGAGGATTGACTGCTTTTTTGGTCTGAAGAACTGGAAAAACACAAGATCACAGACTTTGCTGTGGTAAAGAGTTTCATGCAATGGAAAGAGAGCTAACTTTAGCAAAGAAAATATTGCTTTTCCCCATGGAGATCAAGATACGGTACAGGGAAGAGTACGGAGCAATATAATTGTGCCACTTGTCACAATATAATTGTACGGAGCAATATAATCCTAGATCATGAAATACTTCAACTCTAGTTTGATAAGGAGATATTAAATAGTTATAACTTTGGTGCCATTAAAAAAAACGGAAAATTCGTTTTGGGACTGAAAGCATTATTTTTAACGGAGATAGAAAAATTCTGACGTAATATACTCCAATACGTACATAGTTGCACTACGTTCACCGGTGAGTATATTCACTTCATAGAATGTACTCATAGCAAATAATGCTACACCTAAAAATGTACAAAAAAATACAACCAACCTCGATGGTTGGACAGGCTATACAATCGCCAGGACGCAATGGATTTTGTGTCGTACCTCACTATCTTATCATTAATGTTTCCAAAGACTCCTAGTATATCGACAATATCACCAATGTACACAAAATGCGGAGCACAAGGCCACCGATGCCCATGACAGTCAACGATACTGACCATTTACTCGGATGGTGGTCTTTTGCACTTGTTCGAATGATAGAACTGATAGTATTAGGTGAACTGCTTCGGCTCAGGAATCTGCCTTAAGTTAAGAACTCATGATCGGGAAGAGCTTCTTTAGTATACGTATTATTTCCCGGGAGCCACAGTGGAGTTGATTTCTAGCTGTTGAATGAAGTGAGACTTGATAGCTTGACCAGGAAAGCGGTAGCAACATTGGTATGTTCCAAGTCCAGAAGTTAACTGTCATGGGGGTGCTTGTCTTTATCTGATGAATGATATGATTCCATACTTCTCTCAGAACTAGTCCCTTGTCGCAGGAAGCTGCAATAAGCTCCTTCTGTTTATCTCTCTCTCTCTAGCTCCGCCTTCGTACTGTATGTCATCAGGCTACTGTTACTGTGTGTTACTGCTGGTAGAGAATAGCACCAAATCAAAATTCACGAAATATAGGAATATAATCACTCTTGACCTATTCATAACAAGGAATCACTTAGTAGTACCTGATAAAGGTTTCAAATAATCATTTATTAAGCAAACCTACACTACCACATAATTGTAGCACTAATAATGCATAATTGCATGGCAATATAAATTGTCTTAAATCTGTATTCAGATAACAATGATCGAGTATCTTTTAGACAATTGAATTAGGAAAGGACAATACCTTGCTGACGATAATAGAGAGAACTTTTTCTTTGAGCTTCGCTATTGTCTGCATAAATCAAATTTGAAATGAAATCCAGTTACTGCATAATAGTAAGAGAAATAACTTCATAAAAAGCAGATGAAAATTTCAACAATACATACCGAGCTAGAGACTGTTGCCCATTTACGTGAAGCAATAGCAACATCTTTCAAGTGGGTTGAATGCACACTATGATAACTTAAAAAATAGGTAGAATTTTCAGTTGCCTCAGCCACCCAGATATTATTTGTGTGGTCTTTCTTCCTCTTAATGAGATTACAAAAGCCAACCTGTAACAAGTAGTAGTAAGCATGGCATGCTATTATGAATTGATTTATTGAATTCAATTGCAGGGGGCAGGAGTAATCTATTGGAGCAACTTATTATGTGCTTTTCTTTGGTACATACCAAGTACAGTTGCAGAAAATGAATTGCTACAAGGAGAACTTTTTTTCTTTATTTTTTGACACTACAAGGAGAACTTTTTAAATGGCTGTAAATAAGCCTCCCAAGCCTTCAATGTTTGAGCTCAGCTCTTTTATTTTTAATGGAGCTCAATGGAATATCAAGCCTAAAATCATGTTTGGGCAAAATTTGAACTCAACATTAGTTAGGGCCAACACCAAGTTTAAACTAGTGCAACTCAAGTCAACCTAGGCCCTACGATTATTGAACAGTTTCAAAACAAGGAAGAAACTTTAGGCCTTGTAAATGTCCAAATCTGTAACATTGCAAAAGCATCCACTGCATGTTGCAGTAAGCTACTTGAGACAGAAATCAATGGTAAACAGAAAATCAAATACTCCACAAACAAAGGTTTCGATATAACTCTGAAAGAAAGAGTGAGATTAGACACTTATGCACCTATCAGGTTACTCACCGTTGATCCTGTAAGGTTATAGTTAATTGGTGTAACTGAATCGCAATCAAGCGATGGTGAGCAGAAGCTGATGGCAAGCAAACCATTTGACAGTTCTGGTCCTAACTCAGATGTAGTGCCATCTGCCACAAAAACCCACTGCGTCTTTTGATGCACAGCTTTATACACCTCTCCGACGTATACAACAAAAGCAGCAACATCAAACTCGCTGAAACAAACAAAAAGCAACAACCAAACCTCATGAAACATAAAGGGTGAACAATAAGTATTTGGGAGGAACAAGACAAAACATCATTAATAAAAAGTCAGGAGAAAGACAAACCTGGAGAGAGGAACTTCTCCCAGTTTTGATAATAAAATAGCTTTACGCGGATTGAAGAACGGTCTGCAAAAGACAATTATGAGCAGGATTGAAATGATTAACTAGAGAAAGCAAAAGCAGACGTACAGAAAACGTTCACTTGCTGAGGGAGATAAAGGTTGCCATTTTGTAGTAGATCCTCTTGCTTGCAAATATATAGTATTTGCATCAGAAGATAGTGGTGTAAGTCCTGCAATAGCATATGTTTGCCCCTCAACCACCTCTGATTGCTGCAACAAATATGAAGACCCAACCTAAGAATTTGCAATGAACCCAAACCAAATTGGAGAGGAATCAGGAATCAAGTAAGAGACCGCTGATAGAACTGAAAGATTTGACCTAGTGCTTTCTTTGTAGAATTCTAAGATGTAAATGGTTATAATAGTCGAAAATCTTACAAGTTGGAATTTCCAAGATGAAAAGTTAGCAGCAGAGGAGGAAGAAAAGATAGTAAATAATGGTTTCAAACTTTCAGGCGTCACCAGTCCAATCACCTGTTTCTCAGTCGGGTTCCAGATCGTTATTAAGCCTTCCCTTCGGCTGCAATGCCGAGTGTCAGTCTTACTAATTAGCCCAGCCACTCTCACCCTCATAAATGGCGTGACATCCCTCCCATTTAAACCAGCATCTGCAAGAGCTTTCTCAATCAATTTCTGCATGTCTGATTGCCTCATTGCCTACAATAGGACCAGCAACAGTTAAAGGTCAAGATCAAGATTTGCATATGCAGCTGAGACAAGGATCTAAAGAGCCACCTCTTGTTTTGCTCGGTAAGAAGCAAAAGAAGCCAACTGCTCTGAACTCATCTCAGCCATTATGACTTCTGGCTCAGCAGCATTTTCTAGTAACTTAGATAAATATTTCCCTTCATCAGTAATCTGGTCATTTTCTAATTGGAGGTCTGTTATTCCCCTTTGAAAGTCAGACATAATGCCCTCTGCAACATTTGTGCGCCTACATAAAAATAAAAGATAAAATTACCTCAAAGTCATAATGTTTTAATGGATTGCAGTACGAAGAAAGAAAATATATGTATTTTGGTAACTATGCAGTAAAACATATGTGCATCAAATAGTCGGCCCTTCCCACAAGTCACAGCAAATATTCATTTAAGAGGGACATAGATGCTATGATAAATAAGGAAACCAGCCAACAAGCAACTCAAATCCTTTAATATAAATGACTACATGGTTATCTTCAACAAAATGCTCAACAAAGCTAAAATTCCTTTCTAGCTGTGCATTAAACAATCTCTCAGATAAAACCAACTTTTCATCATCCCAGGAAAAATGATGTCAGTTTCTCGTTTGGGCATTTAAAAGAGCATCTGCCATTTAGCTCAGACCTAGCTCTCAGTTCAATGCCAAAACCAATCACATAACTCAACATCCTTCTAAATGTATCCAGAACTGCCGTCCTAATGGACTAAGGATCATTAACTTCAACGTCTTCATTGCAAATTTGCAATCATATTTATACAACCACTCAACCCCCATACATCTGAGTCATCTGCATAAATCATTTTCCGCCATTCAATGCAGTCCGGCAAGGCCATCACATAGGCCACAATCCTTTATATATTTATGTATTATGGATGTCGGAATCATATTTGTTTAAAAAAACCATCTGCAGTCACTGACTAGTACTCGAGTTCTACTTCTAACTTCTAAGGGTTGGGTCAGGAAGACAGTTTTTGTTGATTTATGATGATATTTTACTGTAGATGATTTTTGGTATTTTACTATTTCATATGTTTTCTTGAAGTGCAAACTTACCAAAATACCCCTGCATTAAATGTATCTATGTCATGTAGGAGCTGTTGGGGACAAAAGCCTGTGGTCCTCGGTAACTGATGCAGCTATTGGGAGATTGAACTACTCTAAGCCCTAACTAGTCTCCTCCCCCACTTCAACCGGTTTTCCACGTACCTTCAATCCCAACGACTTTCTCAGCCGGTTCCTCGCCGGCGGCCAACCTCCACCAATGCACCCCTCCTTACAATGATCTCCAACTCCCTATTAAATGTACTGAACCTTAAATAGATGCCGGAACCAACAGTAGTCCGATTCAGAATATTGGACTGCGCTAACATAGCGCGCAAGGTATCAAGAGCCATAACCCTCTCCCCAAACACCACCATCTGCGCTCTCGGCAGCCGCTCGATCGACACGGCCTCACGATTCGCTTCGGAAATTAGCTTCCCGGCGTCCGTCAAGCTGTACGGGAGTTACGCCGCCGTTCTGGAAGACCCGGACGTGGAGGCCGTGTACGTGCCTCTGTCGATGAGCCTGCACGTGAGGTGGGCGGTGTTGGCCGCCAAGTGATTTCTTGGGTGGTAAGTGGATATAGTGGGTGGGTGGGAATGTCTTTAAAGGGCTTACTGGATTTGGATATTTGCTCATCAAAGATTGAGCCCAGTTTAATTCTACGGCCAATTAGATTTGTGCTCTTAAATGGGTACTTTGAGCATGCAAAAATGGAGAAGGCAATAAAAAGGACAAAAGTGAGACGGAGGTAGGATGTTGTTTCCATGGCTTCTCTCTCTCTCTCTCTCTCTCTCTCTCTCTCTCTCTCTCTCTCTCTCTCTCTCTCTCTCTCTCTCTCTCTCTCACAGAAGGGAGGGGGATTTGGGAGGAGAGAGAATTATTTGTGTGGTTGATTTGATTTTATGTTTTAAAGTATGATGTGATAGGTGTAATTTAATTGTGGGATAGTGTTTATAGGTATAGGGATATATAAGTTTGTATTTGGATTTATGTATAGATATAAGTGTAGGGGTATATAGATGGAAAGAAATAATGAAAGTTATCAAAAATGAAAATGAAAAATGATATTCGTGATCAAGTCGGATGAAAAATGAAAACGAAAAAACCATCAAAAACCATCAACGTGACCCAACCCTAAGTGATGTAGCACAAATGAATAGGCTGAAAGATCAAGGAATCATTTCTATATAAGGCATACTATTTTATGCTTAAAAATAAAAATAAAATAACAATCAAAAGTATTCTGAGATGTTAAGGGAATAGCTGGAAGGAAAAAACTGATTTTCATCATTGGTGACCAATGAGCACACAATATATTTTCAAATTTAAAAGGGCAAAGTCAATAATGCCACAAGCTTAAAGGTATTACTGAGAGTAAAAAGCATTTTAGCCCTCTATAACAACAAATAAGAAAAGGGATAGGTTAGCTTAATTAAAATGGCAAATGTATGACTTGCTTGTAGTTGAGCTGAAGCACAAACAAAATAAGTCGCTGCATGTACATTCACCAAAGGGCAGAGACCCAAGCATCCAAACTCAAGCAGACAATGGTGGGTTTCATGTTCAATCTTGAAGTATCAGAATGGCGTAAAGTGATTGCTTAAGAACTTGTTGATAGGCTAAGTCCACTTTGCTTGGATGATAATTTATGCAGTTTGTCAACCTTTTGAAGAGAAAATAGGCTCGACATTTCCATCTACTTAAACTTTGGGATGCATGCAATGTGGATTGAGCTGCCCACGGATTGAGAAGAATTTTAGTGATAGCTTTTCTTCTGAAAGACTATTGCGAATGTGAACTTATTGTTATTATTATTAGAATTCTATTTGAGAGAGTACTTTAGGATGTAAGTACATATGGATACACAGCCCAGTATTTTTCCCCAAGAGTACTTCCAGAATCTGCCGACCTTCATTTGCATTTTGGTTTTTTCTCATTTACTTTTCTCTAGCTGTTCCACAAAAACACTTTGGAAGACGAGGTGCAGCCTCTCTGTGGGATATTCCAAACACACAATGTCCCTTATCATTTGCACAACAAACTGCTTAATGGTTTAAACTACAAATATTCTAATTAACAATATATGCAATGGCAGGGATGGTTCAGTCATTTCTTCCGAAATTCATGTGACTATGTTATGTCATATTGTCAGAAACAACACTAACTTGATTGGACAAAACTCTAGTGCAAAACCGTAATTAAGACAGAAATGGTGTTTACTCTACTCTAGCTATCAAAAAAGAAAACTCACCGATGGTCATACAGCTGCATTATTTTGGTTTCCATCCTCTCTGATCTAACAACATATCGCCCATTAGGCAACCTGGATTCGAGAAACAGTAAGAGGCTATGAGCCACCACCTTTGAACATACAATTACAATCAGAAAATTGTTTTAGAACTTCAAAAACCTTTCCCTGTATAGAACAGGATATATCCGTGTGACACCAACTAATGTGCAAGGAACTGCTCCTCCACCCCCCTTGATGCACCTAAATGCCAATGGAGTAAAGCAACCCTTACCTGAAACGATATGAAGGCCATGCATGAGAGTGAAAAAAAATTAGCCCGAGAATACTGAATCCAGATTACAGACGTATATCCAATAGCTGACATAAATACAGGGCTTACAGAATCCCAAACGATCAGCCCAATGAGCTCTGTAAGTCCCATTGATGTGCAAACATAAACTTATAGTCCTTGATGCCTAAAAAAGAAGAAAAAATAATCACAAGAAAATTTCAGAAGGATGTAAGAATACAAAAAAAATTCAAAGATTGCGAAAAACTATTAGTGACCTCAAGAGGTGAAACTGGCCCAACCCAACCACATAGTTTAGCTCCGCAGATCTTCAGAAGACATCATAAAACTGTAAGCAGGCGAAAATTCCAACCATAGATCTTTATTTGAAAAGGAAGAAACCATAAACAGGTAAACTGATGAACTACCCTAAGTTTTTGTCCGACAAATAACTTCCCAGTAGCAAGCTTCATTGATAGAAACTCATCCAGGAGAGCATTCACTGAGTACCTGAGAAACAGATAGCTTCAACATCCAGAAGGACTACAAATTCATAGCAGAAGTTAGCATTTTCGTACCACCCGTCGGTTAGTTGTATCTTTGGCTCTGGACTGCTGTCAACACCATTTGATGTTGGGAGAGGGTCTATGTCTGCACCACACTTCACATGTACAGATGAAATGCAAAGTACCAACGTTGAAGAAGGTGGCGCGTCACCCTCTAGTATTCTTTTCAGTGCTGAACGATGACCGTGGTTTACTTCTCTCTCGTATCTACGGAAAGCATCAGTACCTTGCTTCAAAAGTGTGTTTATAATGCAAGAAGCAAATCATAGCCAACAAAATGTAAGTACCTATATTTTAATTCTTCGAACACATTGGAAACTGTCAGAAGTTTCCCAGAAAATCTAGCAGGATAGCATCTTTCATAACAAGCAAGTTTCCAAACGATCCACTTGTAGTGATTTGCAATCCACCTGCAAAGTTAATGAAAGAAAGTAATGGAGTTAATGTACTCACGGTAATACTGATTTGCATTTTGAAGTAAGTTTAAAATCTTATTACACGATCTTTTTGCATTATTATGGAGAGTTTTTATGAGGATAATTACTCTCTCATGCCAACAGGAGTGTCCAGTTTCTAGTGAACTTACTAAATACACCTTTGTCATTCATCCTGTATTATTGTTCACTTGCATTGCTATAATGGTACCATTAAAGATGATAATGTATGCATGCCACATAAATTGTACATGTGCCAACTTTCTTCATTTCCGTGAAAACTCAGAATGGAAACTGATTATGGGAGGGAGGGAGGGAGTACTAGAAACAGAAGGCATCAACGGGAGACTACTACAAACTAAAGAAGTCACAAAATGACATAAGAGCATATTTTGTTCTGCAATAAGTACAAGCAATGCATGTTAAACAAGTCAAATATCCCCTGCACTACATTAGTCCTTATACCAGTCCCATAGTGAATCAATTTGCAAAAAATAATTCAAGCATCGCTTCAAGCCAATATATTTGTCATTAAATCCTTCATACTAGTATTTGCGTGTGTAAGTTCCCTTGGGATGTAGATCCACTTGTCGCTTAATCTAATACAGTTTATGTCTGGAAAACAGCGGGTGTTTAAATGGCTGTGGGTCCATCTATGCAAGCCTGCAGCTCAGTAGTAATTTAGAGGGCTTATCAGTTATCATCAGTCAGCATGGATCACTGAAAGATATAGCAACTTAACTTAAAATACCACATGAGATTATTCAATCACATAAATAATATGCTAAAACCTTCAGTAAAAGCAAAAGGTTAGGCAAAAAGCAGGTTAACAAATTACTCTTTGGAAAGATGTGGTGTTGAGGAGCCCGTTTGAACCAGCATGTAGTAGAAAATATCTGCACCTACGGTATCCAACCGAGATCCATCGTGAAACATGTGCATTTCTGCATTCTCTGGGTTCATCCGTCTTATCCAATCAGGCACGCTTTCCAACTACATACAAATAATGCATTAGCACGCTAATGGAGAAGCATTTCAGAATAGCAAAATATGTTCTTGTGGTTAATTACCATATTTTGATGGGGTTGAGGAACTCCAAGATATTCGTTAAGATATTTCCGCGGAGCCTGATGTTGGTAACGCGTGGAAATTGTTTTCTTGCAATGGGATTCTTGGGGTGCTATCGATGATAAACCTGCATTACATGGATTGGTAAATTGGTTAAGTAAAATTGAGGAGCTAACTGACGAGATGATTTGAACTAATTTTATCATTTACCATTAGGAATCACCAAGTCTTTGTTCAAAGGGGTAACAAATTTGGAGGTACGGGGCCTCTTAAATGGAGATGCCGAAATTTTTGTTGCCAAATTTCTCTTTTCTCCCATGAATTTATGGTTATCTCTGTCCATGCCTAAAATGTTGGTAATATCAACCAATGGACCACCTGATGATCTTCTCAATGAGTTAACTTTAGGACCAATACCATATTCAAATGAATCCCTTCTTAATGGCTTCAAAAGACTTGGCATTTCGGTATATGGTTTTCTAGTACTGTCATGTTCCTCTGCATCAAATTTCTCAATTAAATTACTCACGGCAACTATCTTTTCTAGCTTGACGGCACACTTCTTTTCATTTGAAGTTCGTACTGGGGAAATAAAGTTCTTCTTTGCCTGTTTGACTTTTGCTACATCATGGGAAATATAAGCATTTGAACCTGTTTCATTCTTGAATCTTGTGCCGGTACCAATCTGAAATACTGAATCGCCTTCACCTCCTTCAGCAAAAAAAATTCCTAACTCTGGGTCTCCTAGAAGGCTCCTTGCACGTTGCAGGGCATCACCAGAAACAGATATAGATCTTCCACCTGCTGTTTGAAATTTGATTGGGGGTGGTCTAGGAGCAGAAGGGGCATCACCTCTTAGTAAATCAGACTTCAAATGGAAAGGCGATACTGAAACAGACATAGCCTCCTCAAACCCAATATTAGTCTCTCCATTTGGCATCCGTAGATGAGATGAAGATTGAAAATGCAATGAGTCGCTGGTTTTTGACTGATTGCTTGTCTGGACAAAGCCTTTAAAACCTCCAACATCATAACTTTTTTCCAATCCCAACAATGCCTTGGCCCTGACCAGACCCGTAGATGATATGTTTACAGCCTTCCCTGACCCTGTTTGGAACATACAATTTGAAAAACTTCCTCCATAATCTCTTCCACTTAATTGGCCTGCACCACATTGAGTTGAAACAACATTTACTTAAACTATCTCGTGTTGGACAATTACAATTATAACAATAGACTGTACGGGAAAGTAAATGGTATTGCAACTCTAGAGTACATCCATTTGACATAGGCAAAGATTCCAAATGAAGGTTTTCTCAAATATAAAGCTCTGGCTAATGGAGATAACTAAAGAGTTACTAGATTGAGGGAAAGATGAGATTTGAGATGGGCAACATATATATTTGCAAGATTCAAATGGAAGTAGAATCCTTACCGGTAAGGTTACTTGTACGTACTCATCATGAGTCTCATCAAATTACACTAAAGCAAACATAAATAACGTTAACTTACCGGATAAAAGGACTTGAGTTTTATGAAATACAGCTTAAATAGACAATATTAATCTAGAATCCAAATAATCCCCAAAACTACTACTCCCTCCTCCAAAATAAGTGCACTTTTCCATGCTCATAATAATGCTAAACATAGTTCAAGGTTGCACAAGTCAGTTGAACTAAAACTGACCCTCGTTTGGAACAGAATGAAAAATCTCCAAAGGAACAACAAGTTGCAACTGTAGTATCATCCTAGAGGCCATTTTGCTCAACACAAGAATTAATAAAACAACATGGGAGCTGAATCAATAACAATACAGGTCACTAACAGAAAGGGACAAAGGAGAAATGATACAATTATCTGCAAGGGCATCATCGTCTTCGCCTCCGAGTATAGATAATGCTTTTGCTAGAGAAGACTGCTTCACCCCAACAGACTTCCCCAATCCAGTTCGGAAGGTTGGAGGTGTCTCGGTCAGATGATTTTGATCCTCAGTTAGCTTTGAAATTCCTGTTTCGAGACAAATTAAGAATAAACACAAAAACATTACAGATTTGTCCACATACACACACACACACTGCCGTCAAGGAATCCAAAATGCACATAAATTTATTGTGTTTGTGATATTCAATTTTGAATCGATAAAACCCCACTCCGTACTTAAGTTCGAACCACTAGAAATAGTAATCGAATTTTTGTGAAGTTGAATAAATTCATAGTTGTAAAGCTTCCTCGGACCATATACATATACATATAAATATAAATAGGAGTACCTTGGAGGAAAAGATCGGAAATGGACGGAAGGCGGCGAGGAGAGGTAGGTTGAGGAGATTTTGAATCGATTGGGAGCTGGTTCGGAGAACTCTCCCACCGGAAACTATTCCCGTCGTCGGCGAATATCTGCCACGTCGGCATTTACTAACCGGCGATCGCTTTAGAATCGATTTAGGGCTCTTTCTTTTTTCTTCTGGAGAGTGAAATTTGCTAAAACGTTGGATTTGGAATCGACTGTTTGAGCTGAGAAAAGAAAATTGGTAAAGTTAAAAAAATAAAATTTATGATTTCGTTTTTCATTGAGGCGGGAAATTTTGAAGGCCTGCCGCCACTCCCGTGTTCCTTTAGCAAAAATGCATCGTGGAAGCTTGTACCTTATTATAACTTGGCTGTACTTTACTAACAGCAAATCAATGAGTTTACCATTATTAACAATATCATCTGTACTATAAGTTAAGCGTGAAATCCAGGTCAAATGAATAGTACTATTCATCATGCACAAACTTTGAGGAAGAGGTTGGGATTAGTGTTTATGTGTGGAGGAGTGTGTGTTGGAAAGAGAGAGATGGGTGATAGGAATTTTTGTGTGGGTGGGGTTGGGATTGGGAAAAAGTGAGTGTGTGTTGGGGAGAATGAGAGATATTAAAATGTTATATTTTATGTGTAATTTTTTTATTT
>JAOWAN010000047.1:835965-852835 GCA_028566635.1 Lobelia cardinalis | reverse complement strand
CCCCCTCTCTCTCTCTCTCACACACACACACGCACTTTCTCTCCCTAGAAATGAGAACTGGTCTGTCCCACCGCCGCCACCATCTCTATGCTGGAGCTCTTCAACACAACGACGGCCGTTTCCTCTCTCCCTCCCTTTCACATTTCAAATTTCAGTTACTCTACTACAAGCACGTTCCCGATTTTTTTACCCCTCATCCTAGGCTTCGAATCATTTCCAAAGCATCCCAGTCTCGACAGAACCCTAGCCACCGACCCGATACCCCAATTCCAGATTCTGACTCACCGGCTCCAGTCCCGATTCCTCCCACCGGGTCGTCATCTGCCCCCAATCAATTCTCTCTTCTCCTTGGTCGTTTCAGGTATTGTTTCTGATTGTAATGCTCCAGATAATGTTTTTACTTATTTATTATTCCCTCCTGCCGGAAAAGAGTCCACTTTAAAAGATTACGCTATAAATATAATTTTTTTTATAATTTCGTGCATATTCAAACTATGATAGTTTTATCGCATATTTTAGAGAAAATTATAATTTTCTTATGATTTGTAAAAAAGAGTAACTTTTGTTTCTTTTGGAAATGTTAACAGAGATGTGTTGAAGTTTGATGAACTAGGAATGGAGATAATGTCAATTGCATTACCTGCTGCATTGGCTCTTGCTGCTGATCCCATCACTTCTCTCGTTGACACCGCATTTGTCGGTCATTTAGGTATTATGTTATCTCTTAACTTTAATCTTTAGTTGTACATTTGAAAAAAGTTCACTTTCATTGAAAATAAATTCTGATAATTTCGTAAAATTGTTAGTTGTTATTATTGGACAGACTAATAACTCGTACAGTTTCAGCTCATTTTCTTTCTTTTATCCCCTCGACGCATAGTTAGAGATCAAACTTCGACCTAACTTTCTGTGAATCCCTGGTTCTATCACCAGACTGTACCCTGATGGTTACCTCATTTACTTCATGTTCAAAAATGGAATATTCCCGCTTATCTCTCATCTCGGCTCATAGACAACGTTCTCCATGAACAAGGGGAAACCAAATTCAAAAGACTATTGAATTAGTGTGTCGGGATGGTAGCCATAAAGGAGCAGAACAAATTACTTGTGACGTTTTCCAATAATATTTTTGAGGCTGAGTCGAAGACAAGATGGAATTTCTGTTGAGGTGTGGAAGTACCTAAGAGACATAGGAGAATCTTGCAAGTGAAGCTATTTCAGGTGATATGATGTCAAAAAGATTGTTTGATGAATGTAGGAGGAACATTATAGTGCCTGTCTACAAAAATAAATGAAAACCCAGCTGTATGATGAAACTTTGGGAGAGAGTCTTTGAGGATAAAGAAATCCATGATGCAAGAGTATGCAAAATTCAGTTTGAGTTTAATCTGGAAGTCAAGGGTTTTTGGCATTATTAAATTGAAAAGATTGATGAACCATGGAAAGATGTGGACGTAGGGGAGGAAGATTTAGTTCTGATATTTAATTTAAAGATAACGCATGATCGAATCCCTAGAGTGGCGATCTATTGATCTTAAAAGAAGAAATGAGTTTTAGTTCAGCATTGATGTGATCAACAATATGTGTGATGTGTTGGTATTTTAGTGTAATTTAGAGATTAGCAAATGCTTTCTCGTTACGATATACAAATAAGAGTGCACGCTTATTTGTTTGTTACAACGAGTGTTGAGGAACCTAGGCTATGGCGGGGGTCCGGGGGCGGCAGCCCCCGGGAGAAGCGGGGTTCAAGGGGCGGCATCAGATTTTTATTTTCGGATCAGTTATCTATGGACTCGAAACTGTCCCAGCGCCCCAGCACCATTCCCAGTGCTGCAGCGCTCAAGATCTGTAATTCCACCATCTGCGCACAGACAGTGGGCGCCCCAACGTCCGTAGTAACGCCCCAGCTCTCAGGCTTTGGCAGTTGAATAAGAAGGAAGTTTTTCTTCCTTATACAGGGCTGATCGGTTCGGAATCTCCCCTAACATTACAAAACGAAATCATATCTAAACTCTTGAAAAACTTTTGATTTTATCCGATTGAACGACAAATAGTTCAATCTGAAAGTGATTTGATTCACGACTTCAAAGTTATCCGGGCATTCTTCTAAAAAATTCCCAACATTGTTCTAAAAATGATTATAGGTAGAACTATGATACGAAGGATTTGACCTCCATTGTAGTATAACTACATCAAGGACTGACCTTGAGTCTAGGTCAAAATTCCCCACTGACAGATGGATTGACCAAAAGTATACAAGATTTTGGGATTTGATTTGCCAATTACTTTGTTTTATTGATTACGAAAAGGCAATGATCAATGATAAACTTGAAAACGGAGAGAGGCTTTATAGTTAGAAGATGATGGATTTTCTGAAAGCAAGAGTAATTTGGAATATATATTTAAGTTGGAGGCCAAGATATACCAATGAAAAGTTATGGTGAATTGGTGATATAGTTTAGTTATAGGCCAAGATATACCACATACAGAACAACTTGAGTCTTTCATGTCAACGATTAATCAAGAATAGGAGGTGGAAGAATATGCTGGACATGAATATTCAATTTAATTTAAAAGGAATAAAGTTGTATAAAAACATCCATCAGATTATGAAACAAAATATTGCCACGTTTAAGAAACAGTTTGCCGGTAGAATGAGGGGCTAATTGTGGTAAAATTAGGAACGATGAATTCCACGATGAGGGCTTCAGTGAGATAAAATAAAATTAAGAAATGCTTCTTTTTGGGCAAAATGACTCTAGTTACGTAGATACAAACTTCTATCTCTTCCATCCATCAAGGTTCTTTGATCGCTAAAATTTTGACCATGTTTGGTTGTCTTTTTCTTTTTCATCCTTTTCATCTAAATTTTTGTATAGAGTAAGAGAGAGATAGGAAGTAAACTGAGGGACAATGAGAGAGAAAGGGATAAAGTGAAAATAAAGAGTCAAAATGTAAAAAAAAAAAAAAAAAAAAATCATAACCAAACTCGGCCTTTCCCTATGGAATTTTCAACATAAAAAATGACTGATTTGCAGGATTCAGGGAGATGTCACTTAAGCCGTAAGTGTGTTCTTGAATCTCTTGTTTGGGCTCATCATATGTTTACTGTGGGCTTAGACGTTGATATCCTTGCCTACTTCACTGTAGCTACCATGATCATAGCTGTCGGGTAGAGTAGATTGATGGTTGTGTAGAGAAGTTTTACGGACATTCTTTCATGATGTAGTTGCTTGTAGCTTCTTTATTTTTCGATATTGTGTTGTTATTCAGTGTACCAGGTAGAACAATCTGGTGGGAGAGGTTTGATTCTTAGCTTTTAGCTTTAGCTATGATCCCGTCTTTATTAGATTATTTCCGCAATTCTGGCTGAATATGCTCGAGCAGAGCTCAGGAGCGAGCAAGAGAGAAGTAGCCCAAGTATAAGAAAATGAAGATAAGTGTATTAAACTGGTAATGTGCTTCCATATTAAGTGGGTGAATTATACATGTATAGAAGATGCATCTAGTACATCGAATGCATTGTACTACTGTATTTGACATCTTCCGGGGCACTAGTTGGTCAGATGATACAATTCTTTTGCCTTCAGGAAAAATGATAAACTATGGTAACTATACTTGTTTAGCTGAGTATGTATGAATTGTATAGCATGCACAATTTAAAATGCTGATGATCATTCTTATTTGAATAACAAGTTTGCATCATTTTATAGTATCCTGATGCATTATTTTGCAATTAATCCTAATTGATGCAGGTTCTGTTGAGTTGGCAGCAGTTGGTGTCTCAATTTCAGTATTCAATCTGGTTTCAAAATTGTTTAATATACCTCTGCTTAACATCACGACTTCATTTGTTGCTGAAGAGCAGACACTGTTAGCTAAGGACGGTGGTGAACCTATTCCGGTTGATATTGGTACTTGGCATTCATTGCTATCTAATGATATTTCAGTTTGATTTTCCTTTAAGTTTAATTTTATGATCATGGTTGAAGCCATTATCTGATTAAGATTTTGGTTCCATTTTGTTCAGATGAGGCAGGTGGCATCTTCAACAAGAGGTTTCTTCCCTCAGTATCAACTTCTTTGGCGTTAGCTGCTGCCATTGGCATTGCAGAAACTTTTGCTCTTTCTCTTGGATCGGGCTTCATAATGAATACGATGGGTATACTTGTTGTACGTGTTATAAGATTAGCTATACGTGGCTTTCATGCTTATGAATTATTCCTTGTTTATATTTCTATGAGAACTTTGACTGCAGTTTGGTATTGGTTGTTGAAAGTCCTTGATTTTCCATTCTAAATTTCTAATGTTTTCTTGTTAAAACCAAAATATGGTTTGCAGCAAGTGCTACTGCTAGTGCTGTAGCTACCTTGTTATGTTATGTGGCGCAGATGCCTCTGGACATGAAGACAACTGAAATCACCACTAATATGAATCAATGAGAAACTTCTGTCACTTAGAGGATTTCTAGGGTGAGATTTTGGTTTTTGGGTTTAATTTTGTAATGATTAAAGTGAAGTGGAAGAGAGAGATAGAAAGTAAGATTGTGGATGATAGAGAAAAATAAGAAAACCCAAGAACCTCGAAATACCATCTCCTGAATCCCACCCCTAATGTTCCTGTATTGCCTCTGTATCAATCATGAGTACACTCTTGAATTGCCTTCTTTCCTTCTCTTTAAACTTGCCAGAATTGGTAGTGCCCCACTCTTTTGAAATCACCTGCAAACCTTAATCTCCAGTAGCAGAAACTATTAGTACTAATGAGTGCCTTCTATCTAGTATGTACCTTCTATTACATTCCTGAGAATCTTGAATATTCTTTATCATTTTATTCGTGCAACGTGTTGCCTTAGCATCCTGCCAGAAAACCTGGAGTAAATTTAACATGATTTACATGTCAGCATCATAATGTTTAGGAACAAGCAAGAATGGTACACATCTGCAAAGTTTCCAAAAACTGGCTAACAAACCACCATTTCATTGATGACACTGGGCGCAAAAAGGTGTACAGATGGGCATAGTTTCTGACTAGCCATCTGTGTTACTAGCCATCTGCAACACAGTGTAGAAATAGCTTCGCAAATTATGTTTTTCTCATTCCTATCTGCAATACGTTTTTAAATCTTAACATGCTCCTGTAGCACCACATTGACGGAAACTTAATTATCTGGTTCTTTTACAGGATTCACCGATTCGAATACCAGCAGAGCAGTTTACCACCCTAAGGGCCTTTGGTGCTCCTCCAATTGTAATAGCACTAGCTGCACAAGGAACTTTTCGTGGATTTAAAGATACTAAGACACCTCTATATGCTGTTGGCAAGTATTATATCATGGTCATAATTTACAATTGTGTGATGTTTAGCCATCAGTTTTGCCATACTTTTGTGTATTCATGTTCCCTTTACAAATCATTTCAATTTATCAACCGGATTGAAATAAAATCATATGATCTATCTATTATTTGATAGAGTTCTGCGAAAAGAGGGACTTAATGTAAACATATCTACACGTTTTGATCAAATTGCATTGAGCAATGTGTATGTCATGTGTGTCAAGATATTATTAGCATTCTTCAAACTTATCCTAGTCTCAGTCCTGCTCAGGCTACTAAATTAATCAACTATTCTTGAGCAACTTCATCTTTGAAGTGAAAAGGCCTACTCAGCATTAGCTGGTTAGAAGATTGAGTTTTCTCGCTCATAATTCATTTCTTTATATAGGCAAAGCTAAGCTAAAAAATGATAAGCTCTTTTGGATTCACGGGTTATGGTTGGGAAATCAATATTTGGTAGCTTATCTCTGAAGAATAAATATGGATATTAGAACTCATGCCTTATCGAGCATGTTATCCCATTTTTAAAGTAGTTTATTCTTGATGTATGGATAAACCTGGTGAGCTGTCAAAATGACATGATTTCCGTATGTATTTTGTAATTTTGTGGCTGCTTGTATCTGATAGAAGGGTAAACTTAATTAAGGGTAATATTAGGCCATCTATTAACTTTTTGAAGAGTTAGCCCAACATACTTGAGTTTAGCTTGAATATGTGCATTAACTACTTCCATCCTTAACCAAGAGAAGCTCAAATAGGGTGAAGAGGTCAGTTTGGATGTACTTATTTGGGTAGGAGATCTGGATTGGCTACGAGTGAATCTGAATGAATTTCCTTCTAACACAAATTGGAGTAGGTTGGAAAGCTAGAAGAAGTAGATAAATGGGTGACTCTTTAAAATGTCCCAGTTAGATACCTTTACTATCTGCTTTTGTTAAGATTCTTCACCATTACATGTCAAGATCATTGATTTAATCTGACTATCTTACATATTGATTACAGTTGCTGGAAACCTACTGAATGCTATACTGGATCCTATTTTGATTTTCTTCTTCCATCTAGGCATTGATGGTGCTGCGATTGCCACTGTGATTTCTGAGTACGTCATGAATCATGATGTGGTAAAACAGATGCATACAGTTCTGTTCGTTACAAAAATTTCATTAAAACTCGTTTATTTAAGTAATTTAAACTTTTCATTCATGTTGAACTTACATGTAGATATTTGATTGCCTTCATCCTTCTATGGAAGTTGAATTCAAAAGTTTTACTTGTTTATCCAAGTATTGATGGTGGAAGAGTTGCTCGATATCTAAAATCTGGTTAGTGAAGTTTTTAGTTGATTGTTCTCTTGCACTTTGCCACTCATTCCAGATTGAATAACGTGATTGAATATATGTATCGTAAAATATGATCGTGTCTAAGGAGAGCTTAACTTTCCAAGCCACATAAACCCAAATGATCTCTTTTTATTGGTGCACATCAGTCTTGAAACCATCATGCATTGCGACTAGTCCACAACTCATGTTCAACACTGCTTTCTTACATATAAACTATTGTCTCATACTGCAGGCGGGCTATTAATGGCCAGGAGCATATCAGTGCTCGCGACAATGACAATAGCTACATCGATGGCAGCAAGAGAGGGTCCTATACCTATGGCTGGTCATCAGATCTGCCTAGAAATTTGGCTGGCTCTATCTTTGCTTACTGATGCTTTAGCACTAGCAGGCCAGGTAATCACAAAATAATTTAACTTAGCACTCTATTGTACTCTTGCATCCATTACAACACCGGAGAGAAAATGATGACCGACATTTTCAAAAAAATAATGAATGCCCCTGCATATCATCACAAAATTATATTGAGACATATTACTTCCAGAATGAATTTTAGCCATTCACTCTAATAGCTTCATTCTAGTTTGAGAAACTTCATTTGGCTTGTGCTGGGGGATTTCATTTGGCAATTCTCAGGTGCTTTTCCTTTTTCTTTATTTTCCAACTAAATTTTTTGGTTACCCCCAAGGTGTATATTGTGCTACGTAGTGCACTAGTCTCTTTGTTTTGAACAAAATCTTGATCTCGCTGTAGATATCTTTGTTCTTGTAATTTATCTCAAATAGTTACAGTTTGGTCAAAAAGTTTCACTATAAACTGTGATTAGTTGCTGCACTTCCCAAGCTTCTTGTGTCCTTGCATTGGCAAACTTGACACGTGCATATCTTGTAAATACGAGCAAAAGCTGACACCAGTTTGCGTATAATCCAAAGGGTAGCTGAACTGGTTGAGGGGCTTCAAGGAATACCTTGAGGTCCAGTTCGAGTCCTATTACGGTCTGCTCATGAGAAATTTATTCCTTAGGAATCCTCCTGCAGAGTGTGGATGGCACTGAATTTGACCCGCCTTGGTTGGGGGCTTTATGGACTCGTGCTCAAGCTGGCCTCAACCACCACCTCTGACCGCTAAACCTAAAAAAAAGAAGAATGGCGAGATGGTATGGCTGCTATGTTTTAGAAATGAGCTAAAGTAGAAACCATGTCATATATCACTTTCATTGAATCGTACTGCATCCTGGACCACAGAAAGTTGTTCGTTTGTCAGCTGAAGAAGCTACATTGGTCTAGAAAATGCATAGCAAAGAGCAGGATGAGATGGTCGATTTCTATCACAAAATGTACACTTTTTTTCTTTTGGACTTGCTTGTAGAGGTTATGATCTGATATCAAATAGGAAAACAGCATTCATTTCAGGAATCTTGATACCTTGAAAGGGTGTATGTTCTTGTGTCCTTTGTAATACAAACACATACTCATGCGGGTTTAATATCTGGTCAAGTCACAGGAACTGACCGATATTTTTTCTGTCAGGCTCTTCTAGCCAATGATTTCTCTCAAGGGAATTACTGTCAATCACGTGAAGTGATATCCCGAACTTTACAGGTTACTAAATAATTGCTCACTTAAAATGTTTTTCTTCACTTGTTAGTGGATTAACATTAACAAGTGACCTGACTTCTGATTTATTTGTTTCTAATTTTAATTGATCAGATTGGTTTAACATCTGGAGTTTCTCTGGCTGTTATCTTGTTCCTTGGGTTTGGATCACTCTCTAGCTTATTTACCTCGGATTCAAATGTTCTGGAAGTTGCAAGGTCTGGTACACTGGTAAGAATCTAACTTCCCTTGGGGTTACTGAACATTCTTAAATGCAGAACTTATTACTTGGGACAAAGTATTTCAAGAAAATACCTTGCTTGGCTTCATTTCCGAGCCTGTATGAAGATGAAGATCATGGATAGGGGGATCCAATGGGTTTTCTTCATAATGCTTCCACTTTTCAAGCTCACTTTTGAAATTTGAACCCATGAAGCTCACCTAACTATAGTCCAGTCCAGGGTTGACCATCCACAGGGGTACATTTAATTAGGGTGTATCTAGCTATACTTGCTATTGAATCTAAACTTCTTGATATTCACTTCTATGTTTTAGTTTGTTGCTGGATGTCAGCCGATGAATGCTATCGCCTTTGTTTTTGATGGACTCTACTATGGGGTCTCAGACTTCGGATATGCTGCATATTCTATGGTACATATGTTTCTCTGCCATTATGATTCCTCGGTATTGTATGTTGCAAATGTGTAAAAATATTTATGTAGCTGATCCCAAGCATGGAAAAAGGATGAGATACAGTTAGCAATGTATTATGTCCATTCTTGACTTTTGCTGAGCAGGTATTGATTGGGCTTATCTCTTCGGTATTCGTTCTTTTGACTGCTCCACTGTATGGTCTTGCTGCGGTCTGGGCAGGATTGTATCTGTTTATGACTTTGCGAGTAGTTGCTGGCATCTGGAGGTAAAATGATTGATGCTTTTCGCAGATATAGTAGATTTCGATAGTGCCAAGTAGGAGGTGTCTGGTGGAGGATTTGTTATAATATGATTTCCTCGTGACCCTTGCAGTTCTAATGCCTAGCCAAGGTCACATCATCTTATTGTCTCATTTTCAATAAGCATTATGTTTCGATTTCACAAGACTATCAGAAGCAAGCTTATTGGTTTTGTTTGCTACTCTAGGGGTCAACACGAATAAATCCCACTAACCCCTACAAGGCTTAGGCGGTGCATAGTGATGCTCTCCATATCCTCTATTAACGAATTTCATGAACAGCTGAACATAGTCAGAGTGAACTACTATAGAGCCACTTTAGACTTCTTGGAAATTGAACATTAATGTACTTCGACCAACTTGTAGCTAGGATGATTGAGTTGTGAGCCACTGCAAGAATATTTCTGCCAAAGTTTTGATGATAATGTGCTCATTCCTTTTTTTTTTCGTTTTGATAATTACATTTCTCAGGTTAGGTACAAAAGGTGGTCCATGGAAATTGGTTTGGTCAAATGTGAATCAGAAAAGTTCTTGAGTTGTGGAGAAATCTTCATGCCAATGAGTTCCATTGTTTGTCCACCACGACAGCTGGCATTAGGCTCGGAAACATGACAGGACAAGCAGCAAGCTGTGCATGGAATTTTTTCTTCACAGCGCAGGTTGACTTATGGTCCGTTTCCAGAGTCTGGTACTCCAGAACTCTCAGAAGAGATTGTTTGACCCTATTTAGAGATCCTAGGGAAGGCGACTATCTGTGCAGCAGAAGTGAAACAGCAGTGTTTTGTGTAAAGACAAGACTAACTTGAGATTTTACTACTTGTGAAAAAAAAGGTACACAAATAAAACTCCTAGCCTCTTCCCCTCTCTCACTAGATGTTAGCATTAGATCCTGCATTATGTTACTTATGAAATGTAAAATGTAATCTACATATTGTACTTGACCTTCCCATGTAAAAGATTCATTCAATTTAATGTATTTGATATTGATCCTAAAGAATTATCCCCAGATTACCTCATTGTCCATATGCATAAAAAGAGGAATAAGTGGATCCAAAAATGAATCAGAATTTCCATCAGTGAGAAATTAATTGTAATCCTTCATAATGTGTCCACAAAAACTGTGTGCAAGAGAAAGCCATCAGCTCTTAACTCATCCTCCATTGCAGCTAGAGTTTATACGTCGTTAGTCCATCCTCTTTGCTATCAAAATTGTAGCTACATGCTCAGCCCTTATAGAAATCAAAATCTACATCCATATCAAAAGAAATATCGTCAATGCTAACAAAATTTAAGTCATCCTCAATATTTGCAGAAGGGTTGGAGAGATCAGGTGTTGTTTTATTCTTCAGATGGTCACCATTTGGTGATTTCCCACTATCCAATGTGGAGAACTGAAAAGATCCACAGTTTTCATCCAGTCGTAATGGCAGGTTCTTGTTGTCATCGACTGTATCAGCTGAAGCCTCACCGAGAAACATGTTCTCTTCAAATAGGTAGTCCTCCAAGAATTCAACTTGATTACCAAAAGGCAAAAAGGCAGCAGGTTCAGAAGGATCACGTTGACCAGAATCATGATTTGGGTCTAATGTGAGAGTTTCGTCTTCTAACAATCTGCACCAGTAACTGTAATTATCCATGTCTTCTAACTCCTCTTGCACACCTGATGGCTGCTCACCCTGTTGTATTAACTCGCATTCGTCAGGCTTATTTCTGAGATCATTACGCTCTCCATTACAGGTACTCCCCGCAATTCCTTTGTTTAATATCTCTTTTCCTGGACAATTTTCTGCAATTACAATCTCGCTAGGATGCATCTCTGTACATTCAACTTCTACACATTCTTTCTCAATATCCTCTGTCTTAATCTCTGATTCTAGTTCTGTACACGGCTCAGAGTAGTTGGCTTCCGGTTCCTCCACAAGGGTAACACAGCATTCCTTTGATCTTTCAATAGGCGCCGCTTGTTCAATCATTCTACCCCCATTCCCACTATTCTGATGTCTATTCGACGTTGCAGTAGATTCAAGTGTAGAATTTCCGGTTCTTGTAACCGAAACAGAAGAGGAATAATCATAAGACGTGTCCGCTGGCTCCTCGAAATAGGCTGGGAAATTAAGTATAGCGCTATCACCATACATAGCCTTAGCTGCTTTATCATATGCCAGCGCTGCCTCGACAGCAGTGGGAAACGTACCAAGCCATAGTCGACTAGCCTTAGACGACCCATTATCATCTGCAGACCTAGGTTCTCGGATTTCTGCAACCCACTTCCCCCAAATCCTCTGTCGGACACCCCTGTACACGCAACCTGAATTGTCCGGCCCTCCTTTGCCACGCATACAACCCTTCTTAGATCCTTTACCGGGAGTTTTCTTTTTGATTTTAGTGCCATCTACCATAGAATGGATTTGCTGGTTGTAATTCTTCCACTTTAACAGAGTTTCTTCAACTGATAGACTCTTGATTCTCTTCCTAGTTTGCGATTTTCTGTCACCAGGAATATTATCCATTAGTAATAATTCAAGAATCTGAACTTGGGTCTAGTAGTAATGCCTCTCTATATGAAATTCAAAAACTTCCCCAAGGATTTTCACACAATGATAATGTATTTAATTTACTAAAGAAACCCAATATAATGATCAAGAAACAGGGTTCAAGGAATTCTAGACAAAATAGGATACAACTACAATTGCTGAACGAAAACCAAGAAGGATTAGGAAAAAGATTTTCTTCTATAAAAGGGTTTCGAAAAATCCAAGCTAAGCAAGAAAATATGTACTTCTGATCAACCCTAAGTTCTTGAGAGAGAGAGAGAGAGAGAGAGAGACTTACTTGGCAGTAATTTCAGACGACATGCGCTTCTTCGAGGTCTTCTTTGGGGTTTTTTTTTTCTCTTTCTGGAATGAAAAGGGTCTGATTTTTACTATTCAGTTTAGTATTTGAAGGCAACTAAATTATAGTTTTGCTTGGGGATTAAGGAACATGAGAGAGGAAGGGAGGATTTCAGATCGGTGATTTGACGGCTGCGATTTTGCCACGTCATTGATAAAATTTTGCACATTTGCCGATTTCTTGGAGCGCACGACGGGATTGCTTGGGGACCAAGAGAGTTACTTCTCCTCGATACGATTGATCTTTGTACTCATGCTTACTTCTTTTAATTTTTGCCATAAAAGAAAAAATATTCTATATGGAAAATAATTATTCACGCCTCTGTTTATTATTATAATTATTCACGCCGATAAGCTCTGTTTATTATTATTTCAAAAATAAATGTATTACTAAGAAAGTTGTTGTTTCTAACAAAATTAGGAAACGCAAAATCAAGTGATTTTCGGTACGCAAGTATTCAAGGATATCGAACCACTAGTTGAAGGATAATTTTACGCTAAAACATGACTCCTTTTCCCTCATCTGTATTTTGAAGTATTTATAAATCTGATGGGTCAAACAAACACTGGTTGTCGTAGTTGCATGCGCCTATTGATTTAGCAAGCCGCAAGTCTTGGTATTCCCCACAAGAACGTTGGCTTCTCGATCAATTGGCTGAACCTTTGACGTTGTCTGGCTTCATGCAATGGCAACACCGTTTGGGAGGTTCAGCTCGCACAACCCTCGAAGATCAAGACATCTGAACGTCGCGCGAGCTAAACTTCCCAACAATGTTTAGAAAAATGCGCTGTTTCTGCTTAGGGGAGAGTAAGACAGCGGGAGCGGGTGGTGACGGATTCTTTTTATTGCTGAAACAGAGTGAGGCAAAAACATAGTGCTGGGGACTTTGGAACAGTGCTGGCCACTAGCTTCAAGACCCGAGTACAATGAAACCAAAACAATAGCGCAACATCGACTCCTGAAATAAAATCTAACTTGATTGTAATTGAGAAATCTCGAGCTTTTAGGGACTCTAGTTAATTGATAACGGCTCAGAGTCCAGCTGTCGCCATTGAGAGTTTCGAGCTAGGGACTTCGAGAAATCTGGCCATCAATTTTTCCTTGAGGACCGGTGAAGAGTGTGAAGGAACAAATGCATATTACTTCTGTACAATGAGCGAAAAATGAATAACATAGGTTCCCAACCAACGGAATTGATCAGAGTCTGTTACCGTGGCCCTTCATTTTCATCTATGTGTTGACAGACAAAACACGAGTGTCTTGTCGACACAAGATGGATGCGGGCGTGGCTGTTAAACTTAAACACTCAAATTAATGTAAAGTCTACAAGTTTAGGAGTGGATCCGCCCAAACCCTACTTTTCTTGCGAAGTCCAATCTGCCCAAATCCAACTTTTCTTGCCTAAACCAGGTAACGCAGCAAGAATGCAGAGTTTATAGCTTCAACCAAGATTCTTATCATAGATCTGTATGATACGTATCAAAGCATTTGATTGACTTGTATAGCTTATACTAAGCCTCTTTTTTAAGCAAAAGGAAATTATGTAGTAAACAAACAAGTTCTACATAGGTTTGGGAGATTAATTCATCTAAAAGAAATGTCGCAACTGACCAAACGCAAATGCAGGAGATTTTAATATATACAATGGGGGAACTGTCCAAAACTTGTCCATTCTAGAAGCCCCTGCTGCTAGTTTTGCAGGATGATCAGCGAACCTTGTTGCTCTCCCCTACAGCAAAAAAGATAGCCATGTTGCTGCGAGTTGGGCAGTTGGCTAATCAGTGCCCTGCGTTCCTCCACCAGCTGTCGATGCTGAAGAAGATTGGGCCGCAACCTGTAAAGCATTTGAAATGTCACCATATAATTTGTTTCAATATGAAGCTTTGTTATACAACGTTGCATAGCACACTGTAACCCTTGTTTAAATGCCCAGAGTTCTGCTGTTGCATTTGTGTTCATTCCAATACCTTTGCAATCCTAGAATGCTTCACCAAATAAGGAAGCTCGTTGGTATCCAAATAATGCATTAAGTAATAAACATAGCCATTAGATAGGATATATTAAAAAAAAACTTCAGTAGGACGATATCAGGACACAAGAATTATTGCCGAATATTAGAAAAGGAGGTTCATGGATAGTTTTGAATTTAGCGCTGAAACCATCATTAGTTGCCTCTTCATTTTCCACGGCAAAACCTAGAAGTGCATCTGAAAGGATGGCTTTGGAAATTTTTACTTTTGTTTGTATTTTGTATTTGTTTTGCGTTGATTTTGAATTTATAAGAGTTTTACAATTTTACCCTTCAACATTTTAAAAATTATATGATAGTGATGGAAAGAGAAAGAGAGTGGTAGGTGCGAATAGAGAACATGTTTTTGAAACTTAACTCGTAAACAATTTTTTTGGCTTTTTCTCAAACGAAATGGGAAAAACTCAACCCGAAATCTTGAAGAGAAGCACAATGAAGCCTAGGGCATTCATTGCGTTGATGGAAGCTTAGAGCAAGATCCAATCTCCTCCATTTTTTAAAAATTATATGATAGTGATGGAGAGAGAAAGAGAGTAGTAGGTGCGAAGAGAGAAACATGTTTTTGAAACTTAACTCGTAAACAATTTTAAAAATTAAAATTGCGGGGAAGGGGGATGAAGAAGAGACTCCACATTATCAACATAAACTGACAACTAGAAGAGTACATGGTTAGAAGTTGACCAAAAAAACGTTTAATCATGTGATAATCACAGGAGCTACAGAAATAAAGTAAACAAAAAAAGTAGGAATCATCCTAATTGAAAATTAAAGATGTGATATCTACTCATTAGAGCCATAGAAGTAAAATTACACAGGCAGGTTGCAGTCATTGCAAAACTAGAAGTAGCTACTTTTTTCATGAAGCTCGCAGCAGTGATTAATCATTGTCATCTCTTTCTCTATCCCCACGCCCATTCTCATTTTTATATGTATAAGTTTAATTTTTCAGTTTGGGACTCGTCTTTGGGGATTGAGGGTGTAATGCAAAAAATAAAATAAAAATGATGATGTTATGGAACCGATGAAAGATAAAATGCAGGCGTTTCTTCACAAATAGGTTCAGATGCTAATGATTAAGCCAATGACATAAAAATCTATAGAACCATGATGTGCACCACCAGATTTCACTGTATATAAGGATGCAAAAAGCATAAATACAGGTGACTTAAGTACTAACCTACAAACAAGGGGTAGCAAAAATTTAATTTCTATGAAAGTATCTTCACATCTAAAACTGGAAACCAGTAGAGCGAACAGACTAGATCTACTTATTGATGCCAAAATTATGAGAGATGCACAAAATGATCTACTCACAGGAGCAATAAGAGTATATTTAAAAAACATTGGTGTAACCAAATGTAAAAGCCGGATTACGGAACAAGCCTCCCCATGTCCACAACTTACGCAAAAGAGAACCACTGGGAAATACAACCTAAAGAAGACCCATGCATCTCTGTAAACCAGCAAGCCTACTAGACAAAAGCTTGAAATGAAATTACTTACAGACAAACAATACAAGCAGCAAGTAGGCACATGGAGTGATAGAACATGATATGCACTTTTTATTTAGCGCCAGAAACAACAGTTAACAAATTGCAATACCCATTGAGAAAGCCTACACAAGTTCTACATATACAATCCTCTGAGACCTCTTAATACGCTATGCATACACAAGAATCAGCCATCCACACTGCCCAATAAAGAAAGAATTATTTTTCTTTCCATCACAACTATCAGAACATCGCTGATTCTTAGTAAACATTATTGCCTTCTACATTCAACCAGCAAAAAGACTAGAAAAATGTACAATACACTATACTATCAGCATAACTTTCTAATTCCCATTGGCAATTAACCTCATTTGCGCAATTTGACGATTGATACCTTGGATGTAGCAAAAGAACACTTGTTCCCAACACAAAATCACTCCAAGCCTGCGAATTTGTACCTCAACTTCATATTATGATTCTCCTACAAGAGTAATTAAAAGATCAAACTTCTTGTTCATTCTGTTTGACAAATAAATTACTAGTAGAATCATTGCAATTTTATCACATTATTTACCTGCTCAATAACCCTGGCAGAAGACTTCTCCACAAGCCTAGCCAACCCATCAAGCTTAGCAAGCATCTTGCTATACAAATCCTCCAATTCCCCCGTATACTTCGCCGCATCGGAACCCATCAATCTCCTCAACCTCCCAATCTCAAAACCCTCGGCACACTCATCCAACTCCCTCTGATCCTCCATACCCTTCTTCAAATTCCCAAGATTCTCACCACCCTCCATCACCATTGCCTCAAAGCCCTTAACATGACATGCCAAACCGGGAAATGGGGAGTGTGGGATGAAATTACCATAATGCCCTCGAAAGGCAGGACCAATATTGACAACATCTAGGGTTCTGGGCTCAAAAGAATTGGCCGGGAAACGATACTGGTAGGCTTTGTAGTCGTGGGTGTGGATCAGTTGGTCGTGAAACGGCGTCGTCAGGAGGATGAAGATGTTTGGGGGGAGGGTAAAATCATCAACTTGGAATGAAAATTGGGTGTTTGAGGAGAGGGAAGAAGTGAAGTTGGATTCTTTCAGGGAAGGGCGGAGGTGGGATTTCCGGCGGCCGGAGAACCAGCCGAGCAGGGTGGTGCCAGCGGGGAGGTGAGGGATGGTGGGGAGGTGGGTAAGATGGCCGGAGGGGGAGTAGAAGGAGGTGGTGGAGGTGGAGGCTA
>JAOWAN010000047.1:825389-835519 GCA_028566635.1 Lobelia cardinalis | reverse complement strand
GAGGTTGGTGGGGATATGGACGGTGACGTGGCCGAAAAGGAGACCGTCGATGTCGCCGGGGGAAGAGGAGACGCGGTGGAGTAAGGAGGCTAAGGTGGGCCCCGAGATTTGAATTTTTTCTATCGGGATGTCGTCCATGGCTACGCTTCTTCTTTCCTAATCTGCCGATCTCCACCACTGTGTGTGTTTGTTTGTGTGTGTGTGCGCATGAGAGAGAGAGAGAGAGGAGAGGAGAACGGCGGTGGTTGGTGAGGTTAATGTTAATAAAAAAAAAGGTTGTGTATCACTACATGGCGCGCGGAACCCTTCCACACTCTACGCTCGTAACAAACTCAATTTCAGAATCACTTCCACTTGTAACATAGTCAATTTCATCGTACTGAACCTATTCATTCTTCCCTTTATCATCGTGATATATGCCCATTTTGTATTTTTACTTTCATTCTTTTTCTTTTCTTGTCCTTTGATAAAAATATGATTTTAGCTCTTAATTTTTGGTATTTTCATAATCTCCCTCTGCAGTTTCTACAACTGGAGTTTGCCGATTGGGGCTAAGAAATACAGTAAAAGCAAATGTCACAAAAAATAATAATTTAAAGACATGATTTGACTGTGCTTCTTTCTTAACTCAGCTTTGTCTTATTCTCGATTACTTGTGACGGATGGGGGAGGGTGCGATCGATCCCTCAAGGCCAAAAATCTTTCATAGGAGCAGAGAAAATCCGGCTATCGCACTCCCATGGCGTTTTCGACGCACCCCCGATCTTTTTCAACGACCTAGACTGTTGGAAGAAGACGCCTGATTTTTTTTAAAAAAAAATTACTTAGTGGCACTAGCAGCCAAGCAGGGGACGGGGTGAGAAACCAAGGAAGGGGGTGAAGGGAAACAGCCAAAGGAATGATTTTTGAGGCGTGAGGCGCGAGGATTGAACATCAGTCGTTACCGTCGCCGACTGATATTAGGTATTCTTTTTTCTTTTTAGTATTATTTGAATTTTGGAGATAAGTTTTAGGGTTAAAACTCTTTTTGATTTTATCATAATATTATATCAAATTTATTAAGTGAGATTATTTGCTTTGTGATTTGGAAGTTATATTTTCAATTTAGTAGTTTCGTGTGCCCTATTTAATAAATTTTGTGAAATTTGCCTATTTTGTGCCCTAAAATAATGTTTCTTTATCAATTTGAATTGTAGCTACTTGTGACCTAATTTATGACTTATGTGATTTTTATTTGTTTGGATTTATATCGTTTTGATGTTTAGTGAAAATATGTTTTGTGATTTTAAATTGTAATTTTTTTCTTCATTTATATAGTTATGATTTTTTGTGAATTTGATCCGTTTGTTTGATTGTTCGATCCAGCTGCCCCGAACCCCCGTATCATTTCGCCCCCCATCGAGAACTTCCTGGCTCCACCACTGCTTGGGACAGACGATAGTTCATCACCTCAGTCTTTTTCTCGATCCCTTGAGTCTGGTAATCGAACTATGCTCTCAAAATTTATTTCTTTTTTTCCTATAATTTAACTCAGTTTTATTATCAATCACTTGAGTCGAGCTATATGTGAAGGAACATTAAATATTGATGAAATAGAGATGTTAGCATCATTAAAATCAAACAAAACGAAGTTACCCACCAAATTAGACTAAGCTGAGGAAAAATAAGTGCTATAGTGGTAATGAAGAATGACACTGTAGACTGCTCTTTTATTATGTTTTGTGAAAGAATGAAAAAGATTTCTTACAATCCAGGAATGGAAAAACCAAAGAATTCAATCCATATAGACTAATATATACACTATAAGGAATCAACTATATATGATGATCTCTGTATATGATCTGTATATATACCTATTAATTCAAACAAATCTGAAACTGTAGTTATCTGCATAGGCTACGGAATTTGTCACATTTCTTACTCGCTCTTCGATGGGACTGCTGCTGCTTCGTCGGCGTTATCAGTGCCGGAACTTGCAGCCACCTCTGGCTTAATCTCCTCCAGCTTTTCAAGAACTTGGTGTGCTTCAGGCCTAGCTGTCGGGGCAGGATCAACACAATGCAGTGCCAATTTCAGCACATTAAGCAACTCATCCCCAGCGTTGGCTGCGTCCCTCATGAGCTCCAAGTCGAACACTTCATTAGTCCACTCTTCCTTCACAATTGATGCTACCCACTGGGGCAAATCAACCCCATCAGTGCCCTCGCTTGGGGATTTTCCCGTCAATAGCTCCAGCATGATGACTCCAAGGCTGTACACATCTGTTTTGGTGGTGGCATTCTTGAGCTTCGAGAGTTCAGGTGCACGGTATCCCTGTGTGCCTGCAGTGGCAATCACATTGGTGTTGGCAGCACTAGTCATGAGCCGTGAGAGACCAACGTCTGCGATGGTGGGATGGTTCTGCTCGTCTAGTAATACGTTGCTTGATGTGATGTTTCCATGAACTATGTTCTCTTGCTTGTGAAGGTAGCAAAGACCTTTTGTGATGCCTACAATAATCTTCATCCTTGTTGGCCAACTAATCGCGGTTTCAGGGCCTCTAGCTGCATAGATTATCAAGGGATTGAGCTATATTAATAATCATCATGCACAATCAACTAAAATGATTGAACAAATGCAAAACTTAATGTCTAAATAGAACAGTATATTGGAAAAAGACTAGTAGTGCAGCAAATTTTACCATGGAGGAAGGAAGCAAGGCTGCCATTAGACATATAATCGAAGACAAGAAGCTTCTCTCCTTTAGGTCCCAAATAATAGGCCCTCATAGCCAAAATATTCGAATGGCGAATCTTTCCAAGTTCTGCTACCTCGGCTTCAAATTCCTTTTGCCCCTTCGTGACTTTCTCCCTTAGTCTTTTCACCGCAACTTGATTGCCGTCCTCCAAGGTGGCTTTATACGCTGTCCCATAAGTGCTCTTCCCCATTATCTCAGCAGTCGCACATAGCAAATCATCGGCAGTAAACACGAATGGGCCATCAAAATGGACTAGTTTTCCACCCGTGTCACCACCAGATTCAACTTCGGTCCCCATTGGTGCGACCGGCATTGAGACTGTTGATTTCCCGGACTTCGATTTTGACCTGGTCTTTCTCCTGATCAAGCAGCACAGCAGTAAACAGCATATGACTAGCAGAACCATTAAAAGGGCACCGGCTGCAATGAGAATAATGTCCTTGGTACTAAGTTTCCTGCGTCCCTTTCTAGAACCTTCTTGTATTGGAGACGGTAAGACTTGAGGTGGAGGGGAAGCACATTGGGTTGAAGCACTATAGCCACATAGTTGAAGGTTTCCAACAAAAGAGCTTGCATTGAATCGTTTTAAAAGGAGAGAAGGTACACTCCCAGAAAGACTATTGTATGCTACATCAAAAGATCTCAGATTATGTAAATTGGCAAGCGATTCAGGAATTTCCCCGGTGAAATTGTTTTCTGATAAATCGACTTGGGTAAGGCTAGAAATGTTCCCAAGAGAGGCTGGAATGGGACCAATGAATCGATTTTCACCCAAATTCAGAACTGAAAGGTTTTGCAGCCTATCCAAAGATTCAGGGATTGGGCTCATCAAGTGGTTGCCTTTCAAGTTCAAGGAAACAAGTGAATGAAGATTGGAAATCCTAGTGGGGAAGCTTCCATTGATGGCATTGTTTGATAAATCGAGCAATTGAAGGCTAGAGAGATTACCAATTTCATTTGGTACTACCCCATCAATCAAATTGTGACTAAGATTGATCTCTTCAAGATTTCTCATCAAGCTCAAAGAAGTTGGAATGTGACCAGAAAGAAAATTGTGGTCAAGGGTCAAGGACTTGAGCTCATAAGAGCTACTAGCATTACCCCCTAAACCCCAAGTGTTTGGAATGGAGCCAGAGAGATTATTGTGCTGTAAAGCAAGGAATGTAAGAGAATGGGAACGAGTGAAACTGACCGGAACAGTCCCAGAAATGGAATTGTAGCTAAGGTTGAGTCTATATAACCTGGTGGAATTAGCAAGGCTGGGAGGAATTGTGCCAGTGAGCTGATTGTTGCTCAAATCAAGAGACTGGAGATATCTACATTGACCAATTGATGGAGGAATGGATCCCGAAAGCTGGTTATTGAAGAGATATACACCTCTTAGATTTGGGAGAGATCCAAGAGAGACAGGCACCGGTCCAGTAAGATCGTTGTCGTGGAGGCTGATTCGCCGTAGGGATTGAAGCTGACCGATCTTCTCTGAAATCTTTCCGCCTAACCCTTTCCATGGAAGCTGTATAGCAATGACCTCTCCATCGACACACTTGATTCCTGCCCATCTGCCACTGCAAGCGCCAATCCCGGTGTCGTTCCAGCTGCGCAGGATGCCTAGTGGATCAACTAGCTCATGTTTGATTGCTCTGAGAGCTTGGTAATCAGCTTGAGTTACAATCGAGCTATTGCCATCGCCGGGCTTACCTGAAACAAGTTGAGAAGCAAAAATCAAGAAGAGAGACAACAAAAAGATTGAACTTTTGAAAGAATGAGTAGTCTTGAATTGTTCCATGTGATGTGAAAATGGAAATGGGTGTTTATGGAATGAATTCAAGAACCCATTTCGATTTTCCATCATTTCAATCAAATAGAGGTACAGAAATATCAATCAATCAAGCAAATGGGAATTGGAAGATGTGGATTCAGCTCTCTTTTTTCTCAGTCCCCCTCTCTCCTCCCACTATGTATTTTAGTTTTTGCTAATCTCTTTTAGCAAATGAAGCGGTAGAGAGGAGATGACGTATTGGAAATGGTTAGTGTTGAGAGAAACATGGAAGAAAAAGAATGGATAAATAAGAGAGAGAGAGAGAGAGAGAGAGAGAGAGAGAGAGAGAGAGAGAGGTGTTGGGTGTGGGGCTTCTGGTAAAGAGCATGTGAGAATCTTAGTGAGGAGAGAGAAAGGAGGGAGAGGAGAGGTTGAAGACAAAGGCTAGCAGAGAATAATGCCTTCAGAGTCAATCGTTTACGTTGAAGCTAACGGCTAGTTATCATCATGTGTTTCATGTAATGGAAAAGAAATAATAATCGTTAAATTTCTTTAAATATTCCTCCACATTATGAACTATACTGTTTAAAATTTTTGTTGAAAATAGCTTTATTTTTTGGGTCTGGGCCAACAATAATAATGTGTTCCTCTGCAACGGCTACTTTTTTGTTGGTTGTTTTACTAGGAATTTTTTTTTTTTTGCAGATGTCAGGCTTAGTTTGACCTTTCTGGGTCCCAGCACCGCTACTTTACTCTCTCGCTCAATTATTATGCAATGAGAATGAGATTTACCAAGGAAAAGGCTTTACAAAAAATGATTGCACGACTGTACTATGTAAGCGTGTTAGATACCCATACATGGGCTGACGATTACCGCAAATTTTACCGATCGCTTACACCTTTGGTGTTAAGAGTGCCAAAATTTATGTTTAAATATAAATATAAATTATAAATTATACACATCTTATAAATATAAAATATACATAATAATTATAAACATGATAATAATATAATTTATTTATATAATTTATAATTTTTATATACATTCGGAAAAAAAAATGAACGTTCATAACACCTAAATGTTCGATATCAACTGAACGATTACAACCTGATTTGCCTCCAAGGAGCCAATTTATTACCATCGAATCGAACTAACCAATTTTAACTAACAAAATTAATTCTTCAACACATATCACAAATTGGCTATTACAATATTTAAAATACTCCCTCCATTCCAAAATAGTTGATGTTTAAGGTTAAATTACACTAATCAAAGAATGCATTAAATATCTTTTAATTTCCAATTTTATCTCCACTTTACATATGATTGTTTTTTCAAATTCTTCTCTCATTTAAAGAGATATAAATGAAATAAAAGGGTAATTTAGGAAAAATATAGAAGAAAATGTGCAAGACATCAATTATTTTGAAAAACTTTTTTCTTTCCAAGAGGTCAACTAATTTGGAATGGAGGGAGTATTAAATATACAAAAAATATCAACAACAAAAACGAGAATGTGCATTGAAAAAGTAACCTATGGACTAGGTAGGAGGGTTGGGAGGGCCCCACGGCAAAAGTCTCTTCTTCGAAAAACTCTGCGACTCTGCTCCCAATATGTTTTTCATCGGGTCGTTAATCATTTTTCATTTTCCTTCAAGTTCGACAAAAACTCTTTCGTTTCTTTCTAATTATAAATTATTATATAAATTACTAAAAAATGAAGACCAGTAAGCAAAAGAAAAAAAGAAGGGAGGCACTCAACCATCTAGCTCCGCCACTGTACATAAAAATAGTTTTATTATTGATGATCAATTGAGATAGTGGTTGAGCTCAACTTAACTGTATTATCATCAAAAGACAGAAGAATAATGTGTTGCTGGAAGCAACTTCCTGATTAGGCTTTTAGGAACATTACCATACCCTTAATACCTAACTTCATGTTGTAATACATAACCAACTGCAAAAAATGAGCAAAAGCACCTTCAAACATAATTACACATGAACAGTGTCTTAATGAACATAAACCTTAATGAACAGTGTCTGCCTATTCATAGTAACAGGCAGTGCCACTTAACTAAACTTCAAACTCAAAAATAGTAGTGATTATCATGTGTAATGGCTAGCCCTAAAGCATCCCACACCTTTGCTAATGCACCTCAGATCGTGTCGAGCAATCCAACTATAGTTCCCAGGGAAACGCTAACCCCAGTCAGCAAAAATCGACCACTAACAAATACAAGCAACAGGAACATCTCAAAAACCTATCATACCTCCCTGTAGCTCAGCAATACACATAAATAAAACTACACCGCATTATTTAATAAATGAAATGACCACCTTCGTCCTCTACTTTCCTCCACTTTCGACTACTCCAACAGCAAATTATCAATTAGGGACCTTATGAAGTAAGTGTTCAATGATTACACTATACTTGGCTACAAACACTAAGACACGAAACCATAGCAAGTAATCCAATCCGGAACTACACCGAAAAAGGATAAACAAATTAATCAAAACCATATACCATATACATTTCAAGTTTCAACTCAACTCTTAGTCCCAATATACATATACATAATCGGTATATATATAACATATACATTTCAACTCAAATCATTCAAGGAGAATAAAGTTTGTCAAAAATAAGATTGAGCCTAAAACCATGTTCAAGTTTAGATTGTGTTAACGCCAGCACATGTATAGCCTAGAATCAAGCTGGCAATGGTACCCGATGTCAACAACAATAATGAGGACATTCATCACATCTTTCAATGAACATAAAGATAACCTAAGTTAATAGTGATAAACAACAAATTTACGACTGAAAAATAGACCAAAAAATTTCACAAACTCAAAATTAAATCAGCCTTAATCTCAGTTGAGTTCAGCTCCAAGAATCCATTCGACCAGTCACCAAATTTACATATATTTCCTACTTATAGATATCGATAAACAAGAGAGCGCGATCTAGTAATCCCCTGGTTGACCAAAGACATTACATCATTTCACAAGCATCTCCGAGTCTAGTTCACGGAAAGACCAACAATTTTGCATTATCAAAGACCAATCCACGAATATTTTAGCATCTTAATCAATTATGGAAACGACGCAACTCAAAGCTGACTAGCTGATATTACTACCAAGAGTTGCTCCATGAACCGAACTTCCACAAACTCAGATCATAGCCACCTCAAGCTAGATGAAAGAAACAAATAGGCTCAAGCACTCGAGTCTGATTGCCCCCTAAATAGTTCTATTACTACCTTTATGTCCCATAGGCCTAATTAAGCTGTTCAAAAGTACATCTCCAAAGTATTTTGCACCTATCATATACTTAACTGTACAAAAAATGTCTCCAAATTCTAGTGGGCTGAATCGTGGTGTTTAACAAGCATTACATATCCCCAAAACCTGTAATGACCAATATAACATTACAAAAACGAATATGAGCACAAATGATCAGCAAATATATCATCCAATAAAAACAAACAAAATTGAATTGTATTAAACTGTGATTAGCGTCAAGGTTCACATGTCTCAATGAGATCCCACCACCAAATTTACATATATTTCCTAATTATAGCTACAATAGAGAATATAAAGTGTTCAGATTACAGTAAACGAAAATCATTTGTTATCCAGCAAAAACGTATCAATTGATAGAAGAAAAGCTTCAATTACCACCACCAAACACTGGATCTGAACGCCTAGCCGCGAGCAGCAACGGCTGGAGCAGCGGCAGAAGCTACATTAGAAGCGGTGCCGCCAAGGAACGAAAGGAATCCGGTAGCGGGAGACTCCTGCTCATCCAAAAACAGGTCCTCAGGAGCCCTAAACGCACCGTGAGTGCAAACGATCGCGAATCCGACAAGTAGAGCCGATATCAGAACAGATCCGACGCTCGTGAGGAAGATAACAACAACGCTCGAAACGATCAGGAGTCCAAGCGTCTCGCGCTCGGAGAAGGTTCGGCCGAAGATGACGAGAGGAGGATCAGAAGGCCGGAAGAGGTAAAGGAAGAGCCAGGCAGCGAGGAGGCCAAGGAGGAGGATCAATGAGAGCGGATTCGTGAGGAGAGAGAATCCTAACACTACGGCGATGAGCGTGAGGTAATTGACACGGAAGTAGGAGTAGTTTTTGCGGATGCGAAGGGTGGCGTCGGATATGGATTCCGGCTTGGAGAAGGCGGTGCGGTCGACTAGCTCCGCCCAAGGGCGGCGCTGGGAGAGGCCGTTACGTACGGTTTCGGAGACGTGGGAGATCAGTGCACGGAATGCGGGGGTTGCGATCGGAGGATCGGATGATGTGGCGGACGTGGTGGTGGTGGTTTGGTTTGAGATTGGAAGGATTGGTGGGGCGGATGAAGCCATTTTGGGGGGGGGGGGGAAAGAAGTTTTAGAGAGAGAAAGAGAGAGCTATTTGTAGAGAGAGGAAAAAGGAATTTAGGGAGGAGAGAGAAAATGTTCGAGGGGTGAGGATTTGTAGGGGGGAAGTGTTTGCGTGTTTTTGCTTCGTCGTGACGGTTTCGATTGACTGATTGCTCGCGGTCGGTGGGTTTGGTTAGTATTTATATGTGGGCCGTAAATTTTTGGGCTTATAGTATGGACCGGGACAAAGAAAGGTTTGAGACTTTCTTCTTTTTGGATCTGCTTTGAGATCTAAGGTTTCTTTATAAACGATAATTGTTTTATACTTAAATTATATACCTAATTATGGTCTCCTACATAAATTTTTCCAAAACAAATCCGCATGTGAGATTCTAGCTTTAATACGAGCAATGTTATTGTCGTAAAAGAGTTACAAAGATAAAAGACAACGTAGAATATTTTTATTGGTGCAATATTTTTTAGCGATAGGATCCATAAATTTTATAATATAATCATATTAAATCAACAAGATTGTTATAGATTTTTTGTATATGTTTATTTGTAAGGAGGATCACGAATGCGATATTGTGATAAATCGTTGCAAACAGTACTCTATCTTTTAATATTGCATCAGAAAATACTTGGTCTAAGGTTCTCCTCTTATTTTTGTCAACGGAAAACTATCAATTCATTTGGATAGTCAATTTTTAAAATTTTTTGTTTGGATTTTACTTTTGTGTGGTCTATGATGTAATCTTAATTTTTTTTATTTGTCTTTCAAAATTTAAATAATTACATGATAATGATGAAAGATAAAAATGATATTTTTGAAACTTAACAAGTCATCGTCGCTTTTAATTTTAATTTTTTTTTTTTAACAATGCGTCAAAAACATCAAGGACAAACACACCCATAAAAATATCTTCCTGACTTTATGCTTACTTGTTACTCTTATGATTCATGCTTAATAAAAATATAAAAAAGTTGACATTAGATCTATGCAACCCTTAGGGAAATTTTTTTAAAAAAAAATGTCTCCCTCTTCTATCTCTCTGCACAGATACAAAACCAATTTACTTGATTCTTAGGAGTTAAGCATTTGTGAAAAATCACTTTGACTAGGCAATACGCGAGGTTTTGCAGTTTCTTACTTTGAATAAACAATTTGTTAAAAATAAGGGTAAACTGTAAGAAAAATCACTCAACTATACTCGTTTTTTACATTCAGTCACCGAAGTATTTTTTTATTGTTTTTCATCATCGAAC
>JAOWAN010000047.1:799178-816120 GCA_028566635.1 Lobelia cardinalis | reverse complement strand
CAATTCTGACATGTTGCTGGAATTTTTGTTAAGAATTTCCAAACAAAAATGTCTTTACAAATTTTGTGATTTGTTGCATTTTAGAAAGTGTGTTGCTAATTATCGTCCCTATATTTTTTTTATTACAACTATTTGGGACGGAATATCCAGACAACGAGGGACTCTGTTTACACATTTTCTTAACATGTATACACTGATTTGTTTTTCAAAATTTTATTTTTGCCTTTCTAGGGACATGCTTTTAAATTTAAATTCTTGTAAATGCTCATCTTCTCAGTCCAAGTCCAGTACTCATTCCTCTCCCTCCCCCTTTCTCCCAACACCAACCAGTGCACTCCAATCGCTTTTAAACATCAAAATGGAAATCTAACAAAATCCCCTAGACACCAAATGTAGCACTCACTCTTCCTTGTTGCACTCCCTCTGTACAAAAAAGTAAAATAAAAAATAGTCTTACTGTTACTGGATAATATTTTAAGAACTCTAATCATTAAGAATATGATATATTTTATTTAGACAATAATAAAATGGTTCTAGCATAAAATGTTGCACCAGATGCATTTTCCTTCACTATAAAAAAAAAATTAAATTTATTAATTAAATGATAAGACCCCCAATAAAATAACACCCTTGAAGTATCATCCCTTAAGATGTGTTTTGGGCCTTTTGGCCTTATTATAACCATTAACAAAGCATAACTATACAAGTCACACCAACTCTTTATTACAGATGTTCCTTTTTCTCACAACTTAGTTAACGTAGTTAATTTTAACGGTTTAAACGAGTATCCAATATACATTTAAGTGAGTCCGGATCTTCTGTCCCATTTGATGTTTCATTCCCTGTCTTATTTTTCTAAAACCCCATTCTAGCCGTTTAAAATATGACCCTAAATTTTAAAATTGTAGTTGATGAGATATGTGTCAATATTTAAGAGATGTGAGATAGGAGATGAGACACAAAGTGGGACAGAAAATCCGAATTCCATTTAAGTAATAAGCCTGTCAGTTGGGTTAAATGAATTAAAATGAATTGAGTTACAATCAGTAACTGATTTTAATGGATTCAACATATTATAACACATTTAATTAATGAGTTAACTCAATTATTTAATAAATAAATAAAGTTAAATTAAAATTAACACGTTAAATAATCTTTCGCACTAAAAATAAAAATAAAATTTCAAATTCTTATTCAAAATTAAAATTTTCCTTCAGATAAGATCAAATAAAAAATATATTTCCAAGATTATTTTTTATGTCGGATCCCAAAAATGATGATAAATATAAAAAATCATAACTAGAAATCAAAATTTATGCTTGCATATCTGTCAGACAAGGATACACCGTACTCCATCCAACATTATTCTTGCACCAAATTCTTGTAAATTTGGCGCGCAAGTACTCCATCCGACATCCTTTTTAATGAGAAAAAAATAATTTCATTGATTAATTAAAATGAAAATTACAAAGTTTAAATGAAGTGAATAAGAGGGTTAACTCTCAAACTAAGACATATCTGATGATTAATACCAATTAAAATTGTCTAATCCCTAACTACATACGACGCACAATTACATTAATAACTAATCACTAGGCACAAAGTAATTGCCCCAAAAACCTACTGAATGAAATCGACATAATTTTGAGCCTTGTGTATAGATCTATAAAATCTGCCCTTCAACTTCTACAGGGTGATCAACTCTTTTACTCCTGTGCAATGGATTGCCAAATCCCTGCTGCGTGTCAGGAGAAGGGATGAAAAAGACGCTGCTATCTCTTTCTAAGTGATTGTATACAACCACTCAAGTTCAACGAGCAGAAGCCAAAGGAAATCACTCGATTTCTTTGATGATTCTTTTTCTTCGTACGGATTCCCTTGGCATGCTTCCCGGTGCACTATGAGCTCTCCTCCTATCTTCTTTCCTCTTCTCAGCTGCAATCATAATACGTCTAAGAGCAGATGCCTTGTATATTGGTTTTGGCAAGTGCCTGTGCCTGCATAATCATGAAAAAGAGAAAATTTTAAAACCTATTTCAGCAACTGATATTATTATTTAACATTAGTGTCATGACTCTTGAGGTTATTATTTCCCAGACCATTTTCCATCTTCAATAGAAAATTTTCACCAGGATACTTGGGTACAGCTACGGTTGCACTTTGTTGCACAGCATTAATAAAACTCCAACTCAACAAAAAGCTGACAGGATCCAGTTTGACCATCGAAACAAATTAAAAAATGCATTCTGCCTATGTCAATCCATTTACCCTAGTGTCACCACCATCTAGACGCAACATAAACCCAGGTTACCATGTCCCAGGTGTCGGACCAACCCAAGCACAAAGCAGATGATTGCTTCTAGGCAAAATGAGGTCCGTCGAACTAGAGGGAACTGGGAAAAGAGGTGTCCCTCGCAAGGCAGAGCAAGTTCATCCAAACTAACTAGACGCACAGAAATTGAAAATCTGTGTTCCCCTCTCAAATCATAAGTAGCCTACTTAAAACAATACAAGTTCGAACATTTCCCAAGTGTCCCATATCTGTAACAAAGGGTATTTCTTATAATGCACATTTTAAACCAGGAAATGAGGGGAAGGATGTGGATTTTAGCTCTAATTTTCTGAACCAGAATACAGGTTTATACTGTGAGTGAGCCATAAAGAAATCTACTCGGCAGTATGCCAGCTGAATTTGACAGTACCTCACAATACGCTGGACCTCGGGAAGATGCTTGTAGCGATTCTTAACGGCCTCCATGTATTCGTGCTTTTTACGTTCTCTTGGCAGAAGCTGTTAAGAAAGACATCATCGTAAGTAACAGAACACAGTAGATACTTCATTCCGAAAAATGTAGGCAGCCGACGCAAGCTATTGCACACAAAACTGATGATTAGTTAGTAATCCACCTGGTGAGCAATGGAGCTCCCACCAATTAAATGATATAAAGAAAGAAAAATCTAAAAACAAAAAGCAAGATTATCTACAATAACGCAAGAAAAATTTGCACTATGCAGAAATGGTTACCGTGAAACTATTGTTTCCATGCTGTATATGTATGTATTGACATATACATTCCAAATTTCCAATCAACCTCAATACAATAATTCCAATCTCCGGAAAGGTTTTCATCAACACACTAAGGCTAAGAGTGTCTAGGGCTTGTTATTTCTCATGCTGTAGCCAGCCCCTCTTTGGTGAATTAATTGCTAAATAAATTCAGAGAGCACAGGACGATACATGAAGCTATCTTTGTTTACTGGCCCTCGATGTGTTTCTAGGGCAACAATATAGATGAATATGAGGAATAAATACATACAACTCCCAGTTGTTCAGATGCTTTAGCCTTCCAAAGTCGAAGATTCGTGTCGTCACTCCCCGAGATAACATAGCTTGCATCACAGCTGAACTTGACACAAAATACCCTAACAGATTGGAGCAAAATACAAAAAATCAAATAATTAAACAATAGATTTAGATGCCATGTCTTAATCAATCAAAAACACCACTGCATGAAGTACAAAGTAGAATCATCAGGTTTGAGAGACTCCAAACCAATGTACAGGGGTTTAACATCAAACAAACCTTTGCATTCTCTTGGTATGATATATTTCCCTGCTATGTCCACCATTATACTGGAAAATTCTAACCTACAAAGCACAAAGTACATTACAATGCAACCAGCCTCTTTGATCAACATAAAACACACCTTCTGTATGCAGCTATGATTCACATCTAAGAGATACTAACGGTTCTATCATAAGACCCAGTCACGAATTCACGACCAGTTGGTGAGTAATCAATATCCATACTGCAAAAAAGAGTAATAACCATCAGTAAATATACATTTTCCATCTTACACTACAGCAGCACAGTTTTTAAGAAGACATGGATTTGCCCTCTTACACAGCAGACACGTGATCTTTGTGCACACACTTGGCTTCATTCAATTTTCTTGCATCATAGCTGTAGCAGTTGCAATCTTCATTGGCCTGCGTTACAAGAGGAAGTATAGGCAACAATATAAATGCATCACAGAAATGCCACATGCAGGAAACAGAAAGAATGGTTGTAAAAAATGGTTTACAAGAAGCTACAGTTGGCTGCTGCCAAAATGATTACTGTCATAAGGCCTCCAGATCATTACTAAATGGTGGCCCCAAAAAAGTTGTCAAAACAAGAGAGGAAGCAGGAAGGACGATATACTTCCAATCACAACCCGAAACTATGGCTTTTGCAATTTTATTTCTCTACACCCCCCCCTCCCCAAAAAAAAAAGAAAAAAAAAAAAAACGGTAGAAGTAGCTTCAGAGTTGATAATTACAGCAGTGAAGTTCATGGGCTCCATAGGATTCCAGGATATCGAATTTGATCTTGTCTGCAATGCACGAAAACTCAATTTAGCCAGGGTAAATAAATCTGAAGCTAACATATTACATACCCAAACCTAACAAGAGCAAGCATATTTAGACAGAAGACTACGCACCACAGGTGAACAACAGTACTGAACTTTCAGTGTCCTTGAGGAATCTTACTTATGGTCATAAGTTTCTTAACAAAACTCTACTCTTCACAAGATAATGAATGACAAGATAATATATAAAAACAAAGTCTACTAAAATAACTGTCGAATGCAAATAAGAAACACCTTTTAAGCGCCCGGGGAGGGGGAAGGCCACAGGCATTAGTATCAAATTAAGTAACAACCCTTCAAAAATCCCATATGCATTTCTGGGCATAATATCTAGGTTATCTACTCTTCTCATACATGTACAGCATATATCATAATTCAGCACATTAGAAAGCTCATTAGTCATTAGTATTCCTACAGTATTCTACGTTCATAGGCGACGCTCCGACTAATTGAAGGCAATCCAACATAAAGCTCATCTGGTTGATATATTTTCTCCTTCACAATTTCTATGGCTTAGACAGTACTCCAAGGAATGTTAGCTTTTGAAATCTGCTGGTTGAGCAGGTATCCAAGACATTCTACGGGTGAAAGAGTGCTTACTTTTGTTTGGATGTAGGATTACTCTGAGTGACACTTGCCTTTCCAGTATCCCTCTTAATATCTTTCCCTTTTTAAACTTACGATTGTTTCGGGATCAATAGCTGGGTCCAGTAAATATTGCAGATAGGCTGAAGGCAATTATGCATTTTTTATTGTAGTGCTGTGGTAGACGGTGCGTCTCCTTGTGGTGGGGGGGGGGCTTGGCTTGGAATCTGATCTCTAAGGAGCATCTTCTTTCTGTGCAAGTGGCTCTGGTAGTATCCTAAGAAACACGTCACCTCTACGCTTCATTTTTGCTGCAGAACATGTCCACAGCTCCATATGTGCGACATGGATGTGGGTATGGCTGTTTTATAATACACTTGGTGTAAAAATAATACAATCTTGGTGGATCGGATGTCCAGATCAGTACCCATACCCTGTCAAGAGTAGCTAAGTCCAGATAACATACAGAAACACACTCTCTATCGCACAAAGGAATCAACAGGAGCAAATTTAGTATTTCGGGAAATATATGAGATGCTAACATCAGATCATCTCCGACTTGTGACATTTTTGTCACTCGTGTTTCCTTTCTTTTGGTCCCATATTAATTTGCTTGTCGATCATGTGCAGTGGCGGAGCCTGGAAGTTTATGAGGGGGGTGCGAAATTATACGGGGGTTCGGGGGCAGCGCCCCCTGGAAAAAAATTTCGGCTCGAACAATCAAATAAAACGGATCGGGTTCATAAAAATCATAAAAGGTAAAGAAAAAAGATGATTAGGGCACAGTATAACTACAATTTATAAATTGATAAAAATCATAAATTAGGATACAAATTAGCCACAATTCACAAAATCAATGTTCAGGGCACAAGAATTTACTATAAATTAAAGACAGAACTTAAAAATCACAAAGCAAAAACGAAAAAAACGCAAAAACGATATCTTCTTCGGGCTAGGTCGCCGAAAAATTCAGAAACAAAGAAGGGGCGATTGACCAAAAATTATACCACCATAAGAAGGAATTTTTGCCGTGGGGCGCCCTCCCGACCCCCCTGCCTCCGCCTCTGACCATGTTCGTGTTTGGGAAGATTATTGGATTACGGCATATCTTTTATCAAATACTTCTCCCTGTCCATATAACAACAACAATAACAAAGTCACAGATCCAATCACTTGGGTTCGGCTACATGAATCCTTCTCCGTCATTCCATATTATCCAATGCCAAGTCATGATACAAACTACAAAGAGCAGTCTTCCATGTCTTTCCGTATTTTTACTTCGATTTATCCCTACCCCTAAATTGACTAAGACTAATATCATCACACCTCCTAACTCCTACGTTCTGCATGACCAAACCATCTTAGGCGGTTCTCTCTCATTTTCTCTACTATAGGAGCTACTTATACCGTGTCTTGTATTTGTTCATTATGGATCCATCTTTTCTAGTCTTACCGCACATCCATCTAAACATTCGCATTTTCACTACATTAATCTTGTTAGCATATTACTCGGTTCCGTACAATATTGCATGCCTAACAACTGTCATATAAAAATTTCCCTTTAGTTTTAGTGGTATACGATAATCACGTACCACTTCAGGAGCATTGTTACATTTCATCCAACCCAATTTTATTCTATGATTAACATCCTCTCCATCTTGATTATTATTGATCCTAGGTACTGAAATATTTGTTTTTGATGTATTTTTGCTCCACTTACTACTAAAGCTGTAAACCATTTACTCTATTCAACTCCTACTTATTTTAAACCATTTGACCTCTAAAGCTTTTCTCCAGTTTTCAAACTTATCATTAACCCCATTTCTTGTTCATCGATAAGGCCAATGTCATCGACAATTAGATGCACCAAGGGTATCATCTTGTAGATGTTTAGTTAGTCCGCAAAAAGGTACGAGCTTAACGTTGATCCTCGTCATAGTCCTCCTATAGTGATCGAGAACTTGCATGCCTCTCCACCCATGGTTCTAAGTAAGGTCCATGCCCCATCATATCCTTAATAACCTCAATACATCTCACTTTAACCCCTTTCTCTTTTAGGACCGACCAATTTACGTCTCAAGGGACTATCAAATACCTTCAGCAAGTCCTCGGAAACCGTACAGCGCATTTTCTCCGTGCGTTTAAATCAGATATCTATTGCAGTCCACCAATCTCCTTAATAGATTGATCTACCTGACATAAACTATTTTCTCCTAAAGCTTTATTGTGTGACTAGTTTAACACCTCTATACTTCGTGCAACTTTAAACATCACTTTTATGTTTGTTATGTTGGTAGTATAATCCTCATTCTCCACCCATCCGGCATTTTTATGTCATCAACTCATCATAATTTTATTAAATAACTTAACTAGCAAAGACACCCCTACATCACCTAGGCATTTCCATACCTCAGTAGGTATTCGATAAGGACCCAAAGTTTTCCCGATTTTCATCTTTGTTAAGGCAAACGTTACCTTATATTCATTAATTCCATGAAAGAAAGTAATATCTCTATTTCTCCTAACGGTGCTATTATCGTTGTCGCTACATTTCCTACATGTTGCTCATTTAGTGGTTTTCAAAGAAATTTGAGATGGAATAGAGGATGTTCTTTACTAGGATTTTCATCTTCGACGAAACCTCAAGGATCGTGAGTCAATTAAACTAGTGCTTCGTTTAGCTATCCTTTCAGCTCGTAGAAATTTGGATATGCAAACCTTAAACCACAAGAGGCCATGCAAATGCCTTTAGTTGATGGCTGCCTTTCCTTTCGGATGAAACTTGAAAGATATCAAATGAAGGAAAGCGATGCCGAGTAAGAATCTTCATAAGATATCAGATGTGGACGTACTATTAGGATCAAGTAACCACAAAATACCTATCAGGACCTTCATGAGTGATAATAGGATATTCAGCTAGAACACCAACTCCTCTAATTTTGGATAATCAATATTTCTGAAGAGGTCCAAGTTCCATTTTCACATCCAGGAAACATGAGTCTCCCCTTCAAAAGAAAATTAAATCGAAGCATCCTAAGGAAAAAGGAAGGAGAAAGAGTAGATAAAGGACATCTGAACCACGACCTTTTTTCATTGGTGTGGTTACCAACTTACCACATCACTCTCACCAAAAAAATGGAGAAAACTCAGAGCTCTTATTATGACAAAAGGAGGATTGAGACTCCTAAGTTTAGTGATTCAACGTAGCTGGCATTGGTATAAGCCATGGGACTAGACTACCTTCAAAAAGGTATATGAAGAATATGGACACTATAATATCATAGCATCCTACACCGTAAATCTCTAAAGTTGCTTCTCACAAAGTAACCATTTAATAGAGTAGACGGACACATGAATATCCTCTTATAAGTTCTGATCAGATGATTCCTTTAAGGCTATTATCATAGCATCCTACTCCGTAAATCTTTGAAGTTTGTTATTACAAAGTAACTTAATAGAGTAGACAGACACATGAATATCTTATTACAAGTTCTGATCTTATCATTCCTTCAAGGCTAGGAACATCACTATCAAGAAATAATTGTGTATGACACAAATAACGGTCACCTGCTGATCTTTTTGTTCTTTACATTAGATTTGATGACAAAAATTAATTTGAAAGGGAACTTGCTGCACCACATTTCCAAGCTGATAATGAACTATTCACTAGTAATCCACACAAAAGTTTTTCGGCATAAATACTACAAGCTAGCATCACCATATCAGGAAGTGGGCATATTAGAAGCGTTGCAAGAATTAAGTAGTAGTTAATGAAAAGCATCATGGCCAGACAAACTTGTATAGCTTTAGTCAAGAGAAGGAAGAAAACTGAATCTTGAATAATCCATGATCAGATGCCATATATCAATCCTGGACAGGATTGGAATCTAGAAACTTCAAAGAAAAGACTGCATATTACCACAAAAAGTCCAACAACAGAAATTTTTAAGAGCTATTTCCATACTAACCCTCATAATAAGCTTTCTCGCAGGCGACGACATTCGCAAATCGTATATTGTTATGCTTCGGTCACTACAAAAGCAAACAAACTGATTTTTAAATTAAATAAAATATAGAATAATGGGGGTTCAAGAGTACATGCTCTGTACGCACAAAAATAGAGATGAGCATAAATAAAGAATCATGTGCACACTCACACCCCGACCCCCATCCACACACACATATAATAAAGTCAATACCAAATGAACCATTACAATATAAATCATACAGCTATGAGAGGGAGGCACATCGGATCAGTGAGCATACCTAGCTGTAGTTGCCAAAACATTTGGCTCCCCAGGATTAAACCGCACAGAAATAACTGTATCATTACCCCATTCAAAACTGTTGACTGGCTGCGACCTAAGGACATCGACAATTAGAAATGGAAAACCTCAGAGCATAATCGAACAAAAGAAATGAAAAGATTGGAACCTATTGTGGTCCCATATATCTACTTGAGCTCCAACTGTAGCAAAGAGGTCACCATCCCATTGATGATCTACGCCTCTGCAAAAGTAACAGGATTATTATGAATGAGATGGGAACAAAATAGATAACTCATTCTTGTACCAAAAAATTTAAGTGTCCACTTATTTCTTGTGATATCATAAAAGTGATTACTTTCTTTGCAGAAAAAAATGCATTGAAGGTGTAACTTAAAGGCATTACTATTATTTCTTTTTGGCACTTAAATGCGTTGTTACTTCAGATTCAACCCAGCCTTCTTGTTGAATACTTTAAATTAAATAATTGATAAATATCAAAAGACACACAAAATATGCATCCAACATCAAGAGTGAAAGCTGGGGTAAATTATAAAGAATACTGGGCTTTGAAATCTGTTTAGTTTCAAGAATGAGCTTCTTTTCTTTTCTGGGACAGAGAATAATATATCAGACTTAAAAGTATACATTAAAACAATTTAGCATATCTACAACTCAGCTACCTAAGTAAAACTCACCTGAATGCATTCTTCCAAACATAAACTGCTAGCGGCTGAAAGTATACATGCAACTTGTTCAGAAAGAAAAAAAAAAATTGAAATTATTATTCATTGCCTAACATGAATAAAAAGGTAGGACTAACCTCGGAAGAATTACCAGACGAGTCATCAGATTCCAGACCATTAGCGAGAGGAACCCTCCAAAGCCTAACGCTGAAACAGGAAAAAAAAAAAAAACAATAAATGCGAGAAACAGTATTTCATCTCGCCATAAATGTCATATTAAAGACATTTCGCCTTACGTGCAATCGCTTCCACAGGACACAAGTACGCGCCCATCTGTAGATGCCGTCAAGCCACTCACAGCCCCTGTGTGACCAGAAAACTGGCGAACTGTCCGTCTACATAGCAAAACCAGATTGCCAAACATAATATTTCTTGTTCTTTTGATATTTCACTTCTCAAGGCTAATATTAGTTACATAGCTATATAAACAAATATAGAATTGAACTACCTGCTCAAGTTAGAATAATTGAAATAGTAATAGAGCATGCTGACCTAACACTCAAACTTTCACTTTTTGTGCAGCAGGCTTCGGTATTGCTGGAATAAAATGATTCACTATAGGAACTAGTTGGTAGAAAATAACTTCGAAAAATGCCTACTAGGGATCACCACAAGTAGGACCCAGAAAGGGGACCTGGAGGCTTTCAGAGAGAAGTGGGTCAATCTGATCAAAGTCAAGGGTAACTCAGACGAGGCTTTTGAAGTTAACATCTACGTTTTTGCTATTTTGAGAGAACTAAATGTCATTTGAAAAAGAAAGGCCACCCCACAAAAGCAAATGATTACTAAAGAACCATAATGAACTAAGTGTCCATCATCACCCCATACCAGAGACGCTTGATTGATAAAATGTTTTACCAATTACATCTTTTCTTTCGTGAGATAAACAATATACAAGAAAAGGTGAATCAGAAGCTCAGGTAATAAAAGAGGGAAACAAGAAAATTTAGTAGAAGAAATCTAATTTAGCACAGCTCTCCAATCTGGTAGCAAAATCTGAGACTTGCACGCCGTAGTAAACTCGCAATTTGAAGCGAATTAGTAAAAACAGTTCAATAAGGGTGTGTCTAATCTAAAAATTATCGGGCATTCCTCTCCACCACATAAACACACTCCATTAATTTCTTGCCAAAACCTAAGGAAACTGTGAGAAAGAGAGCATCATTAGGTGATACACAAATACTGCTAGAAGAAAGGGGGGACACCAACGATATTGCACACATGCAGAGGACTAACGCTAGGTAGATTGAATATGAATATGGAAGATTGAAGATAGGAACAGGTTTTGCTACATTGCTAACATGACAAGGACTAACCTTGCACAAGTAGCTTGAAGACGGATATGGATAGTTGAAGACGGGAACAGAGATTACCTTCACTTGACAACCTGACGGTCCTGACCTAATAGCATCGAAATGCAGTTGGCTTCATTAAAAGTACAAATACTTCCATAAAACAACCTACCTGGACATGAATTGGTGGTTGAGAATTCATATCATGACCGATGAGATCACATTATAGTGAACGATCAAAGTCAAGGATAGGCCTTTCGATGATGTCACAACTTAAATTAATGCCAGCTAAACCACATTTGGTTAGATTGATCTTAAGGCCAGAAAAAATCTCAAAGATTTGAAGAATGGTAAGGACATTAACAAACTTACCACGCCCCTAAGACAAGATAGCATGGTGTCATCAGCATATTGAAGATGAGAGACCTTCATGCCATCATTTCCAACCCAACAGCTCTCTAAGACACCCCTTGCTTCACTCCTCATTAGCAACCTAATAAGAACATCCACAACTAGTGTAAAAGAAAAGGAGACATAGGATCTCCATTACAAAGACCTCTAGAAGCACGAAACCACTCCTTAGGCTCCCCATTAACTATGACAGAGACCAAGGAAGAAGAAAGACACCCTTGGATCCATCTCCGCCATCTAGTACCGAAACCTTTCCTATCCATAACTAGATCAAGGAATTGCCAATTAACCCGATCGTACGCCTTCTCAAAATCTAATTGAAGAATTAACCCTTTCTTGCCTCTTCTCCTCGGGTCATCTACGACCTCATTCGCTAAAAGAGCAACATCAATCAATTGACGACCCTTAACAAAAACACATTGAGCTTCAGAGATGGTATCACCCAATACCTCGCGAAGTCTGCGAGATAGCAATTTAGTAATGATCTTGTAAATGCTAGTCACAAGACTAATAGGCCGAAAATCCTTAATCTTGAGTGACCTTTCCTTTTTAGGAATGAGGGTTATGAACGTGGAATTGATACTTTTGGCAAACTATCCCAATAACAAAGAACTCATACATCATTCTCAAAACATTACTCTTAACAATGTCCCACCATGAATGGAAAAAAGCCAAAGTAAACCCATTTGGAGAAGGCGCCTTGTCTCCGGCTAATTCCAAAATGGCTTGGCGGATCTCTATCTCCTCAAACGGTCTCTCTAACCTCATATTAATGCCACATCATCAAATTTTATTCCAAAAATTCTCATCAACTCGGTCAAATTAGGGTGAGTGACTAAATTGTCCAATTTTAAAATTGATAAGGGACTCGAGTAGATGCTTTTGTACGATAGGGACTAATAGGACAAAAGAGTCATACGTCAGGGACCAAATAGGGTATTCTGCCAAAAAAGTATGTACAGTAAGACAAGATGTCCACTTCCCAGAAAAAAAGGAAAAGACTCAGGGGTGGGGTGGGTGGGGGGTGGTTGGCAACCACAAATTAAACTATGATAGAATGCTCCAATCTGAGACCAAACCATCATAGTGCTACATAAACTCCTTAGCCCAAAGAGCTTCTAGATAAACACCTGGCCTTACGACAAACATGAAAAATACTTTTACTATTGAAATATCACACATTCTTTTGAACACTCAAACGAAGAACAATATTCCTACATTTCCAATTTGTTCCTTGTTGCTCTTAAAGAAAAGAGGGTTTTTGTAGCAGCGAGGCTTCTACTAAAGAAAGAGAAGCCCAGGTCTTACTAAAAGCAGAAAATAAAGTTATGCACAACAACCAGGCAGCTTTACAATGAAGGAAAAGATAAAAATGTGATTTAATGTGCTGCAAAGAGATGGCATGCACGTGTATAGGCTCACGCTTTATAAGGTCACCTATATTGCCTGCAATTTTTAGTATTAAGTTCTCCATAAATCATAGTCTAGATACAAATACAGTATTAGCTCTGAACAACTTTTGGGCTCTAAAACAAGAGTCTCAAGGAGAATTCAGCACCTTTTTTTCTCTTCCACTCGCATTTTTGGGTCTTCATCCATCAACATGATACTTACCTAGAAATAGTTTGTAATGGGCTGTCTTACAATCTTTTATAATAATAATTTTGATGCTTACATAGTAATCATTTGTAATGGGCTGTCTTACAATAATAACAATTATTGTAAGGCCTTCGGTCATTTTAATCCATTGACCACTGTACTTTCACTAGAATTTCATTTTTACCATTCTACTTTTTTCCTATAAAAGTCACGATACCGAAAAATCATTTCGAACCAAATGCCCAATCATAGTTAGCAAAATACTAATTCATGTCCATGTGTCACTTTGACTCATCAAATAGGCAGACGTGGATGACTTATCGGTGCCCTACATTGCGCTATTCCAAACCACAGGAATGGCTGCATTGTGACACATAGTATGTGAGTTAGTTTTCGATAACTAGGGTAGGACATTAGGTTTGAAATAAGACTCAACTTTTTGGTACAGTGACTTTAATTGACAAAAAGAAGTAGAATGGCAAAAAATGAAAGTCGAGTGAAAGCTCAAAAGTACAATGGGTTAGAATGACGTTAGACCAAGGCCTTAAAAATATTAAAGGGTGCAATGGCAGCAACATTCAGAAAAAAATAAAGTAAGCAAAAAGCCGTCAGGTCTATGGTGTGCCATGAATAGTCTACTTCAGCCATTATGCAATGGACCTCAAGACCATCTAGGAGATATGAGACACTTGCATCCCACAACGCTTTACCAAAGCCTTTTACAAAGTTTGTGAACCTATTGGTCATAAACAAATATCAACTACCTAAACAACAATAACAGCAAAGCCTTAATCCCAATCACTTGGGGTCAGCTAATGAATCTTTTTCCGTCATTCCAAGTGATTCAATGCCAAGTCACCCTATACACAACTACAAAATTGAATAAAGCTACCCCTACATTATTTCTATCACCAAAACCATATCCTCCGTGCACTCCCACTTACCATACACAGTCTTCTCCCACATGACCATTAAAATATCCCCCAACGTAGAGTTTTTCGCTTCCGGGTATCCCTTGAACTAATTCAACCAAGGGCTCCCCAAAATTGGTCCTTAATATGTTGGTCTAGTCCCACTTGCGGCGCATACACACTAACTACATTAATTATTTCTTCTCCTAATACAAGCTTTAAAAGTATGACATTATCTCCTTTCATAGTTACTGTGACGACATCTACTTTTATATCCTTATTTACTACCATGTCAACCCCATTTCTCTTTCTATCTTTCCAAATCTAAAACCTTTATTTTCTAGCTATCTACCTTTCTCCCCTATCAACTTTGTTCCTTGTAGGCACATGATATTAATCTTTCTTCTAATCATAGTATCTACTAACTCCATCCCTTTACACGTCTAACTCCTACGTTCCAAGTTGCTAGTCTAAACCCAGCTGTATATTTTCTACCTGGCCCTTGCTCATTTTTACCACACTCCTATTCAATGCACCATGAGGCAAGTGCACCGAAAACCCTTGCTAAATATCAATAACACCCAGGTGGAGAAGTGATGCCCCCTTCTCTGCTGCAACACCCCAAGGTAGGTGCGACAGGTCGCATAAAACGAGTGGCATCCTAGCATTTACGCAAAAGTTATTAGGATTCGTGTTCATAAGTGATCTGACAAAGGGGGTCAGATTTCAACGGTCTACCTAGTTTCATTGAAGTATCACGTCTCTAAGTTGTTTAAAACTTAGGATCATTTTCCTTCAAATGAAACACAATTCCAAGTTCAAGTCATATGCTAGCAAACCTCATCTTATATTCCATAATTTCATTTTTTTCACATCACTCCTAAGGTAAAGGTGTAGGGTTGTAGTAAGAACACGTGGGAGGATTTTTTATATGAATCACTCCCTATCAGTTCAAGTATACAATTAGGATAAGAGACATAAGCTTTTGCCAGACAGATCCAATTAGCATAATAGACATGAGAAGGTTCAAACATAAAAGCAGGAGATGTATATTCCAAGATACGGAAATATAACCAAGAAACCAACTCCATGACAGTTCAGTAAGCAATTATTTACCTGGAAGCTATATCCCATAAGCGAATATCTGTAAGAGAATGACAAAATGGTTTATCAATAAGCTCATACTGTGCTTCAGCATGTAGAAAATATTCTAGTCAATGTAGGACATGCAAAGAACTTAAATAGACCACTGGAACAACAAAATATATCAGAAAAGCGGAAAACAGGATCATTCACAGCTAGGAAGAGTAATCTGAAAAGAGGATACAGAAGCAGTTTATTTTTTCATCAGGAGAAGTTTAAGTAAAGTTGAACGAATAGTTCCAGGGGGTGCCATGATATGGCTGGCGTCAGATGTACTGAAACAGGATAGACTAACCAATACCAATTTGATAACAGCGATATCACATGAGATCATACTATTCCATAGAGTACAGGTACTCTACCTTCTTTTGAAAACCATTTAGAAAAGTTTGAAACATTAAACGACGTAAAGTAAGAAAAAGAACTGATAAATTACCTCCATCCATGGACCCAGAAAATATGCATTTGAGGTGATTGGGGTTCTTGGTCATACAAGAGACAGCGTCGACATGCCCATCCATGGCTCCTACGAACGGTCTTGCAAATATCTAATAGACTCGAATAAACAGAATCGAAAGAAACCCACTTAATATTAAGCAAGTTATTCAAACTTAAGCACCTGATAAATTAAACCTTCTCTAACATGGCAGAAATATCTAACAGGCCCAAATAACAATAAAATAAAAGCGGAACTTAGGCAAGCTCTTCAAGCTTAAGCTTCTGAAGAAGAAAGACCTTCTCTAATATGACAGCAAATATCTAACAGGCACAAAATAACACAGTCAAAAGTACCCGGTAAGAATTAAGCAAGTTAATCAAAATTAAGCTTCTAAAAAAATGTAAAACCATCTCTAACATGTCTGGAAAATATCGAATAGGCCCAAAATCATACCAGCAAAAGAAACTCATTAAGAGCTAAGCAAGTTATTCAAAATTATGCTTCTGAATAAACATGAAGCAAGTCATTCAAAATTAAGCTTCTGAATAATGTAAAATAATCTCTAACATGGATGCAAATACCTAATAGGCTGAAATTAGAAATTAAGCACTTTATTCAAAATTAAGCTTCTGAGAAATGGAAAAAAACCTTCTCCAACTTGGCAGCATTAAGAGCTCGAACATACTCCACGGCCTTTTCTTGAGTACGGAGGTTGGGGTCGAAATTCCGAAACACTCTCTGCAATTAAAGAAAAAGCTCAAATTAGTACAAGTCGAATCAATCAATCGGTGTTTCATAACTGCAAGACAGAGAGAGAGAGAGAGAGAGAGAGAGAGAGAGAGAGAGGTGTACTGGTACCCACCTGAAGGTCCTGACTGCGCTCGCGGGTAAATTCATCTGTAGAACGAGAAATCACCTTCACCTTCATTCTCGATGTACAGGCTCAAAATTCAGTTACTCGCCCACTGTTACAGAGGAGCTCTTTTTCCTTGTCAAGAGTTCAAACCAGAAGAAACCATAAACCTACGAAAAACCCTAGTGGCCGAGAACAATTTTTCGGTGTATGTTTTTTCGGTGACGGTAGAATTAAATTATTAAAACAAATACCGAAAAATCTTCTTCAAAAACTAAAACATTAA
>JAOWAN010000047.1:762242-793450 GCA_028566635.1 Lobelia cardinalis | reverse complement strand
CGTAATTTAGCCCCCGAACCCAAAATCTCATTTCAAAATCTCCAAAGCTTGTTCTTCCGAAGCTAAATCAAAACGGAGGTGGCGACTCTCATCTTCTCAATAATTGAGTAGTCACTAAGAGGGCCCGAAAACATTGAAACGAATTCTTTCGTAATCTTGGTTCGCTCGAACGGGGGTTCTCACAAGAAGAAGAAGTGATATGTCAAGGACATATCTTAAATGCGGTCTCAAACCGTATTTATGATCTCTTCACACACGTGCAATCCCCTCAAGAGATTTGATTTGTTTTGGAGGCAAAGTATAGTGCTCAAAAGAAAGAAACATATAAGTTTCTTATTACTAAGTTTTTTTATGTCAAAATAAGTGATCATTTGTCTATCGTCGACCAAGTCCATAACTTTGCTGCATTGATATCAAAACTCAAAGAGTATAAAGTCGAAATCCTTGAGTCATTGCATGTAGGAGCGATAATTGCAAAATTACCGCCAACATGGTCTGAGAACCCCTCCGTTCTTGCGCCCTCCCTCGATCTCGAGAGAACGAACGGTCATCAGGCGTTTTGTTTGGCGAGGAACTGATTTGCGCATGTGTATTGGGCTTCTCTTTAGTGACTACTCATTTATTGTGAAAATGAGAGTCGCCACCTCCGGTTTTTCTTTAGGCTTCGGAAGAACAAGCCTTTTTTGTTTTAATGAGATTTGGGTCCGGGGGCTAAGTTATGAGTTGGGAAGAAACGAATCACCCAACTCGCTCTAACTAAAGGTATCTAATGGCTTTCTAGCATGTATAGTCTCTTAGGGTTGGTCAATGGTTGGTCAATGCTTCATTCAAGGGCCATGTTTAGTCCATGTGATGGGAAGTCAATCTAACTCCTAGGCAAGGTCAAGGCACAAAGTTCATGTAGGCACTAACAAACATATTTTAGCATGAAAAGAGCACATGAATCGTGCAAAGGGCAAGATGATCATTTTATTCAAAGAGACAAGGACACAATGGTCCAAGATTTATGGAGAGCATGATGAAAATTTCTTCATGTCACCCTTTGCATGTCTTACTCCCTAGCTATTGATTACCTAGGGGATTCCATACAAGTTCATGGGATTTTTGAATGTGGTCAAGGGAGTGAATGCTAGTATATGATTTTCTACTCATACACTTAGCAATATTATAACATCAAGAGAAATGAATGCACATAATGACATGTTAGACTCCAATTTCAAAGATTAAACATCCATGCATTCCACAAAATGAGATTTACAAAGGGATGAACCCAAGAGAAATCTCATGAACACACCAAATGCTTTCATTTCAAGATCATTTTGGAATCCACATTGAAGAAATGAAAAGAGACATGGATCTAGGTAGAGCTATTTAAGAGAAGTCTAAAATCATAAGATAATAATATTTCCAAGGTAAATTAGGTGTAGATCTTGATTTTAAATCATTCATGATGAAGAGAAAATTCAAATGAAACTACATATCTCATTAATGGAGTACATTAATACATAGTCCCAATAAAGCCTCAAGGAGGCATCAAAACTTAATCACATAATGAGGGATCTAATAGATCTCCTACAAGAACATTCCATTCATGGACATACTAAGAACATTCAATAGGAAAGAGATCTCCAAGCAAACATTCACTATAATGATAGGCTAGAGATCTATATCTTTAATTACATTCTAAAATTACAATTAATGCATGGAAATTACATTAAAAAAAAATCTAAAGAGATGCAAGGGGATTACCTACTCCGAAGGAGTTCTTTGGAAAGAGAGAGATAAAGAGGGAGATTATATGAACCTCAAGATCCCATGATTCCTCTCTTGAAAGTCCAATTGTAGGATGGAGAAGGAGAATACAATAGAGGATTAGATGATCCTTGGAAGATGTAATAAAGGAATCACACTTGTAGAGTATTTGGTTTTAATGGTGATTGAAGAAGAGAGTCATCAATGGCTGAATTTTCTCTCTAATGGATCTCTAATGAAGGAGGTACTCACATTAGACTTAAGGGTTAAGGAAGAGAGAGAGGATCCCCTTTTGAGAGAGGATGAGGAGGTTTATATAGGTTGAGGGTAAAAACCCTAGGAAGTGTTTCCAGACGTCCCCTAATGACCAAAGTGCCCTTGGGAGGATCCCCTATAATTACAAAATTGCCCTTACAAAGAGGGCAAAAAATAGAGAAACAAAAGCTATGGACCGCAACGGTCCACAGCTCCTGTACGTCTCCTTTTTGCTTTTTACTCCATTTTGGCTGATTTGGGTGGTCCCCACACGTTTTTAAAGTGGTTAGGGAGCATTGGTCCCCTCCCTAATCATGCTTGGTTGGTGTTTTGTCTCCTTGGACCACCTCCCTTGCTTATCCTCCAAGTTTATGTCCTCTACAACACAAATGTAACATTTTAATTAGTGAAAATGCAACATTTGGGTGATCATATCTAAAAATGCAATTCTGAGCAAATTTAAACACGTGTTATGCCATATGTGACATATTGTTTGTGTTTGCCTAGTAATTCACGATTAATTATATGTAATTAATTCATAAACTAATAGTCCAAAAATGGAGTGTCTACAGAGCACCTCGACGACGGTGTTTGCGTAGGTTACGAGCGAGCATCGTCATCGATATGAACAGACGACCATTTTTGGGCCTCAGGAATTTTTTGAAAGAAGATATAAGATAGGGCGGTCGAATCCCTTCAAAAGGAGACTTCCTACGTATTCTCGTTTACGGGCGAGAAATCAGACAACACGTAGTTCGGTGTAATTTCAGAATGTGTGCAATTTGAAAGGTGCAAGCCAAAGGGTGATTTTAATTTCATGCAATTTGAAAGGAGCATGCCCAAAATAATTTTGAATTTATGCAATTTGAAAGGAGCATGCCCAAAATATTTTTTGAATTTATGCAGTTTGAAAGGAGCATGCCCAAAATAAAAATTTATGCAATTTGAAAGGAGTATGCCCAGCATAATTTTGAATTTATGCAATTTGAAAGGAGCATGCCCAAAATATTTTTGAATATATGCAATGTCTGCAAGAGATATTAAAGTGAATAAAATTTTATGTCCAAAAGATACGCTGCATGTTGCCGGGATTGCCGGTCTTCAACGTTCGTAGCTTTTCGTCCTCCTGGGACAAGTTCGGGGACCCCGAGGGCCATTTTAAAATTTGTTGGGGAGTGTAAGGGGTGTGGATGCAAATTCCACACCCTTAATGAGAGAGATCAGATGGGAGGGGGGGGGGCAAAATAGCCGCCCCCCTCTCTTCTTCTTCATCTCCTTTCTCTTTTCTCTCTTCTTCTTCATTCTCTTCCATTTTTGCCAAGGTTTCTCCCCAAGAAATTTTGCTTTTCTTCCATCAACTTCTTCTTCGTCAATGGCAACATCAAGTTCGAGTGGTTCTCGTTCCAACAAGACTTTTGGATTGAGAAGGAACCAAAGGGGGTATGCCCTCAAAGCTCCCTACAACACTCATGATCTTCATCCGGACTTTTCGTCGCATGCGATGGCGAAGAGGATCCATTAAGAGGTATGTGTACTTCCCCATTACCCTATCTTTGCAAGACTTAACAAATTATATGCTAGTTGCTAGTATTTTAAAACGGGTTTAAGGACCCTAGAATGTAAATTTGTGTGCATTTTGATGTTTTTGTATATGCTAGATAATGAAATTGAGTGTTTTGTTTGTGAATGTGATTTGTGTTTTGTGAATATGGACTTATATACATGAAATGAATGTAGAGAGATACATATGAATGCTCGGAAAAACTTGGTTCAAAGTAGGCACACCAAGTGTTTGATGAAATGCCTAAGTAAAGAAATGTGTGTGATTAATGCATTTTTGTGCATTGCATGATGATGTTGTGACTTGTATTTGTTCAAGTGTCTTTTTTTTTTACTCCATGAACTTGAAAATTGGCCCAACGGCGATTTTCATTTTGGTGTAGGCCAACGCCCAAGAATGTGCACGTTTTGAAAACGACGTCTTGCCGACGTTAGCTTTGCATGATTTATGTGTTTTGTGCAAAATGTTATGCTACAAACATGATATTAACTAGGTTATATGCGAATGCTAGATGTTGAGCATGCAATAGTGCTAGTCATAATGTACATGAAAATGCATTGTAAGTCATTTGTGACTAGAAAAGGATACGGGATCCATTTATTGACTTTGTCCTTTGGCTTCGTCTTTATAGGGCTTTAGGGACATATTAGTAATTGATTAATGCAATGGTTATATTCAAATAAAATCAATCCAAAATTTTTTCAAATTCACTTTAATAAAATTTAGGTAAAACTTCATCAAAAATTATTAAAGTGTATCTAATTTTACATTTCATAATCAACGTATTTTTTTAGTCAAAGACATTTAAGTTAGTTTATTGAACATCGGTGGCTACTCCGTTACTTTTCTTCATTATTAGGAATTAAGTCCAATATTTTGAGGAGTAAATTATTCATCCCAATAAAATTACGATTTTAAAGCACATGCGTTCATTGTGAAAGTTTTAAAAAGTAGAGGTTATTTTTACATTGATCAATGAACAAAAAAACAAGACCATGGATTGTCATTTTATTTTGTGGGGGGTAAAATGGAAAATATACAAACTTATTAACTTTCACATGGATTGTTGCCTCTTTAAAGAAAAGAAACTAAAATGAGAAGAAGAAACGAAACTAAAATGGGAGAGATCGAATCTGATGCATACATACCTGCGTTCTAGCCAAACCAAGTCTTGTTAACCCACTAAAGCGTATCTCAATAGCAACGCACTCCTTCAGTGGAAAGTCATCTGGCACAGATTTCAAAGGCCATCCATCAAACGCAACCATTTTATCTTGTTTGGAAAATTTTTGTAGCTTCCCTTCAAATTCAATCCTCCCAAAAAATTAATGTGTAGCATCCTTAGCTTCTGTATCTCCTTAAACGCAACCGTTTCCAAATATTTCTCGTTCTCTTCTGATCGGCAAAAAAATTCAATTACATTTATTTGTAGCATCCTCAGCTTCTGCAGTATATCGGTATGAGCATTGTCAACTAAGTTAGGTTGTGATCCGTCTTCAAGAAAGAGTGCTTGAATGTTGCTTGTGCCCTAATTCTCGAGAAAAAAAAATAAAGTCATTAATCAAAAGGACAGAAATGATATTGATAGGTTTATGTTGCAAACCTCCAATCCAATAATAACAATCAAAAAACTTTGATATGTATATTACCGTTTTTTTCTTTCAATAATACAATGAACGTATCATGATAACGCCATAGCCTGCAGCGCTGCCCAGGGTTGTTTGTGTTCTCTTTACATATTTCTCTTCCCATATCCTGGACGGATTGATGCATAACTAACTTGTCATACTCATCGTATTCTAAAAGACATCTATCCTTGAGATTTTCAAGTCCTATCATTGCAAGACTTCTACCCTGCAGATTTTCAAGTCCAATCGTTGCATGGAACAATGAACTAAGAATCATAATCGCATAATCTTTATTTTTTTCGACAAAGAAACATGATATTTCTAGGAACAATTCTCTGTCAGACTCATCTTCCATGGCACCCTCGCAGTTTCTGAACGAGCTTAGCCTCAGGAACTTCTTGCAGTTTCACTAATGTAGCATTCCAGTAATCTTCCTTTCTTTTATATAATGAACGACCAATAATCTGAAGAGCCAATGGTAGCCCCTGACATTGCTGTATCATCTTGTTTGAGTTATCAACAAAACCTTGGTCTGGTTTATCTTTTCCAAAGGCGTACCAACTGAAGAATTGAATTGAATCAGAATCATTCATTGGTTTAACATCATGGATCGTAGGAGCATAGGCCTTAAGTAGATTGCGATTTTTGGTTGTCACCATAATTTTACTTCCCTGGGAAAAATAATCCAGTTCTAATTGTTCATCATCTTCTACATCGTCTAGGACAAGTAGAACCTTTTTACTCCACACGACATCTTTTATGTTGCTGGAAATATCTGAAATTAACTGTCTTTGCAAATCGTTTACGCCACCAAATTTCTCGAAAGCCTCTCTAACATTCGAGAGGAAACAGCTACTGTCGAATTTGTTGCAATTAAGATTGAACGCATGTCTGGCAATAATTGTTTTGCCAATCCCACCGATCCCAAAATTGCCATGTAGCTAACATTCTCTGACCCATCACATAACCAATGATTTATCTTTCGAACTTTTTGATCGATGCCAGTTAAATGTTTGGGCATGCTTAAAGTTTTGGATTTCACTTTGCCTTGAATCTCTGCAACAATTTCCTCGATAAACTTTGCCTCGGAGCTGTAATTATAAACTGCGATTAAAATTAGAATGAAATCTAAAACATATAGTAGAACTTAAGATAGATACCTGCATTCATGACTATGCAGAAGGGCAAAGGAAAAGATGGACCAATCTACAAAAGTGAATCTAAGTTGGTTTGCTGACGGCGGATGATAATTAATTTAGCATAAGAGAAAAATCTGGGGAAAGAATGGCAAACCCCAAATAACATAATATGTATGGACTACCCTTTTCTCTCTCTCACATCCATTTCTACTCTTTCTAGCTGCAGTTTGACTTCTTATTCTTCGGATGGGGAAGAAAGGCAAATAACAGAATGGAACCAAGGACTTGATTAAGTATCTATAGATTAAGTTTTTGGGGAAAAAGAGCTGCTGCCGTAAGGATTTAGGGGTAGTTGGCATAGTTATGCTACAGATTGTGCCACAATAATCTAACGGTTGAGATTTATTGGGTTGATCCCGAAACTTATCTCTCTCATATATTTTACTTATGAGAAGCTCATCCAAACCAATCAAAATCACCACAAGAATTTATAGGAAAAAATCACTGCAGAGCGGCTGTTTACAATTTGCACATTCATCAGCGTTCAATCGATTTATTGAACGAATCTTTTTTGAATCGTCATTATCGTTGTAACCTTAAGTGTAACAAACAAACTGTAAAAATAGTAAAGAGGTTTCTAGCGACATTGCAAAGTGTAAAGTGCTCTTTCAAAACGTTACATTATCGCCACATGCAACACCAGACACACCACGTACGTTCGTTGTGGTGTTCTGCACCACATAGAATCCTAGCTTCCCAGACATCTCTTTACTTGTAGGGAGTATATGTGGGATACTTGTACTCAATGTATTTGAAAAATATTTAATAATCTTATTAAATAATATCACCGGGACTAACTTAAAATATTGTTCAAAATTGAAAAAGACTCAATTTTTCCAATAATCCCCCACATGAATGAAAACGTCCAACCTATGGAATCACAACAGCAACAGCCCCAACGTCCCACCGTTGTCCCCAGCGCTGCAGCGCTCTGTTCTCTCACCCCCAACACACGTCCAGTAGACGTAGCAGCGCCCACCGGGGCGTCCCAGCGCCACGACGTTGCAGCGCCCAATTGAGCGTCCAGCACTCAGACGCGTATTAGCTAGGGTTTTATTATTTTTCCTATATATAGGGCCTTATGTAAAAATAATTCATTAAGTCAATAATACGTATGTTTCATATGGTATTAGAAGCAAAGGTCTTAGGGCTCCCTTCACCCACCGCCAAGGTAGTCAAAATCGCGATTAAAATCGCAAAATCGCACGATTCTGCGATCCCAAGTCAGGAAATATAGGAAAATCGGTTCAAAATCGCAGGGGCATTGAAATCGCTAAGATCGCGAGCTGAAATCAATCATACGATTTGGTATGATTCAAGCGATTTTGATTCATGGCCTGAAATTGGGTAAAACTCTTGGAGATCGGGTCGGTTCTGGGCCAGCTCTGATCAGATCAAAGCCAGATCTGGTCAGATCGGGGCCAAATCTGATCAGATCGGGAGCTAAATCTGGTCAGATCGGGGTCAAATCTGGTCGGTCGGCAGTTTTAGATCTCTTCGGGCAATGATTTTAGAGAGGGAGAGAGGGCGTGAGAGAGGGAGAGAGAGGGCATGAGAGAGACGGGGAGAGAGAGAGAATGGCTTACCTGTGACTGTTTCTGTGGAGCAACCCATTTTATTAGCCTGTGGACATTTTATATGCACTCTAAAACTGTTGTTGTGGTGATGACTATAGCAAAAATGTCTACAACATTTGTGTCGTGTAACAGCCATGATGCTTATTCACATTATTCCCGATCTGTTAAGTGTGGAATTAGGGTAATATATAAATTAACCAATTTTACAATTTACCCCCTTATTTATTTAACTTTAACAGTTATGTAATTATATTTTTAGGTGTTATAAATTAATTTTAAATTTAGTTAATTTCTTGCTAATTTTATAGTTAGTATATATATTATGGGTTATAAAATTTATATTGATATATATATATATATATTATATGTTATAGTATTTAATTTTAGAAAGTTTGTAGAATCTTACGATTTTACGATTCCGATCTTACCCCCCCTCTCCGATCTTACTTAAGATCCCGATTTTGACTACCTTGTGTATATGGCTACAATCCTACTACACCACTGGACTTGTTACCTATACCAGTTAAGGAGTGAGCAAGTTTGGATGGGAAGGCAAAAGCTGAACCTGTAAGGAAGATGCATGAAAAGGCAAGGGGGACCATGATGAAGGTAAGCGAAAAGAATAGAGTATTCGCTAATAAGGGCAGGCGAAGAGTTGTGTTTAAGCCAGACGACTTTGTGTGGGTGCACTTCAGAAAAGAAAGGTTTCCTAGTCAGAGGAAGAGCAAGTTGCAGTGGCGAGGTGATGGACCGTTCGAAGTATTAGAGAAAATCAACGACAATGCATACAAGGTTGACCTACCAGGGGATTATAGTGTAAGTGCGACCTTCAATGTAGCAGATCTATCTTCCTATGATATTTCAGATTTGAGGTCAAATCCTTTTGAAGAGGGGGAGGATGATGAGTGGTCGCCCAGACCATCAACGACCTCATCCGGGTTACAGGGTCCTATCACGCGAGCTAAGGCAAGGAAGCTGATGACTGCCTTCAGCGAGCTAGCTGCGAGGAACATAGGGGCTGGCGAGGAAGGGAAGCATAGTGGCGACCAAGGTGGACAACGAGCTATCTCTCTCTGCATGATTGGCGAGCAAGAGAAGGGCGCGTGTGGATTTGATGGGTAGATGCGAGGAAGCGACCAAGGCGACGACCCAGCTGCCAGGAAACAGAATCCTTGGCAGACAAGGAGAGCAGCGTAGATCTGGGCAGAATCTTCTTTCCTTATGTGTAGTCGAGATTGAGTCCTATTTAGGCTAGGTTTCCAATTGTAAATTGTTTTCCTTTTATTCTAGGATTTTTATTTTATTTAGAATTCTATTTCCTAGTTTGTTTAGGTTTTTATTTCAGCTTATATATAGGCTTCATTGTACTTCATAAATTCAGTTTTGATTCTTAATTAAATTACGAAAGCTTTGCTTTGTGTGCTTTGTGTTTTCGAATTTCCTTTGGAAAATTAGTTTCTTTTGAATTTTTTTGTTCTTGAATTTTTGTTCTTGATCAAATTAGTTTCCCTATTGAGTTCTTGAGTTAATTGCGATTCAAGGGTTTAATAGCATTCACCTTTCTATCTTTTTGGTTCTTTAAACAATTGCGTTTGTTGGGTCAATTAGCCATTCACCCAAGCCTTACCAATTAACGTTCCTTCGTTTCCGTTAGAGAAAGGGTTCTTAATTATCCATTGGTCTAGGGTTCTCTCATCAGCTGCCCTGTTGAGTCTTCGGTTTTTATCAATATAGGAGCGCAATGACAATTCATCATTAAAAATTTTCCTTTGAATGGCAAGTTTTTGGTGAGTTTTTGCTAAATGGTTTATTAAAAACATGATCTCGACCTCATTCTTCCCATCAAAAACATCTCGTTTAGAATCCATTGAGGCATATCTGTTGTGAACATCCAACCGTTTGAATTTAACCCTCCCCCTACCTCTTTGATGTTGCATATCCTCCGTATCTGACTCGCCATAAGTATCCCTTATTTGGGGTTTCAAAGGTAAAGTTCTACGCAATTGTATTCTAGTTTCCTCAACATCGGAATTAGTATTCAATGATATATTCGCAGATTCCTTCTCAACAATTTTTTCTTTGGGGTGATTCGCTGACAGAATATCATTAGTACTGGGCACCTCATTCGTCACAGCAACATGCGGATTTTTGTCCTTGGCAATCGTCACAGGATTCTTCAATATCATCATGGGTAACATCTCCAATGCTCAAAAGAGCAAAACTATTGGTATTAGTTTTGTCCCCATTTGACTTACCCTTTGTGACCTGATCGTTCGGTTTTTTATTGGTTTGTCTCTGAGTGCTAGTAGCCTCCTTAACCCCCTTGTTTGTTGAGCTGGGAACATCTATAATTTCTTGTTCGGTGATCTTTCCTTGATGGTCTTTTGTGTTCGACGTCGACGCCCCAACTGTCTTGTCCGATTGTCCGGTTTTAACCGTCGCCCAGTGAGTCGTTTTCTTGGTTTTGATTTGAACAAAATCAATACGGATTTGATTGGGACTATTGGACCATCCTTGATCGTAGATTTCTATTTCAAATCCTTGAAAGCATTCTTATTTCCCGTCGATGTTGGATGGGTATCTCCCACGTCCTTTCTAGACACAACCTTGAAGCACTCCACTAACTATTATCTTGTTGAAGATATCTCCTCCACTAACTCTAGGCTTCAAGCACTCCTCGTTGGTTTGGGCTTTAAGCTATCTTTATATTATTTGTAAGCTCTAATTAACAAGATAAGGGTTGGGGTAGGACCTATTAGGGGTGATACGGTTCGGTTTGAAGCATAAACCGCAAGCCGAACCGCACCCTATTAGTTTGAAAGTTATGAAACCTAAACTGAACCGCGTGAATAAAAAACCAAACCAAACCGAATCGATAAACCGCAGTTCGGTTTGGTTTGGTTCGATGGTTTAGGACAAAAATTATAATTTTCAAGAAAAAAATAATATAGCAAAATAGCATAACAAAACTTAGCAATCTTCAAGTGTAATTCAAGTTACAACAGCAATCTTCATTCAAGTGGAATGTTTGAACTTAAAAAAGGAAAAAATAACACCAAATCATTACATGATGATATCCAATGTTCATGGACAAAATAAAATAGCGTAACAGCAATAAGCTAGCAGCATATGAGCGGCAGCAAGGCAGCAGACTAGCAGTAGCAGCAGCATAACAAAACAGCAGCAACAGCTGCTTAATAACACAGGAGCAACAGTGGCAAAATGAGAAGTATAAGGGGTGTATATGAAATTACACATAGAAGTTATGTATCGGTTTGGTTTGGTTCGAGGTGCCGGAACCGCGAGCCGAACCGAACCGCCTAGTTTGAATATTTTGTGAACCTTAACCGAACCGTTCTTCGCCTAAACCAAATCAAACTGGCCGGTCTGATTCGGTTTGGTTCGGTCGTCGATTTGAACGGTTTGGATTATCACCCCTAGGACCTATATCCCCTCCAACCTTTTAAGGAGAAAAAAAACCTATCTACTAACTATATGGGCTCTGCCATCTGCAATATGAGAGCAGGGGAATAAATCTGTGTTTAACATTTTAAGAGTTATAACAAATGTTGAAACTAACCAGGGAAAAACTGTATATGGCTATTTAGTTATGCTAACATGTGAAAGTGGAATTAAGTTGACTGGACTTAAGAAACTATCAAACAGACCGTTGTAGTATAAATGCATTGGGTCTAGACTGTAATCTGAGAGAGTGCAAAACACCAGTAAAATTACCTGTGGTTGTCTAATAAGAAAAAAGTTTTTTGTAATCTTGTGCGATGAAGAAAACTTAAATTTTCTGATATCTGCAAAATTTTTGAAAAGAAGTCCCTCAAGGAATTGTCTAGGAGAGCTCAGGTAAGCCAGTCTAAGAGTGAGGAAAAATGTTGAAAGTTATCAAGGAAACTATACACAGCTAGAAGGTTACGCCAACATGTGAAAGAGGAATCAGTATTGTGAAGCTAAAGGAGCTATCAAATACTCTTGTTGTATAAATGCATCGGTAGGTGTCATGGTCTAATCAGCTTCAAAAGATTTTGAAATCTTGTGCAATGAAGACAATTAATTTTTTGATATCTGCAGAAAGAAAGTCCCTCAAAATTGATTGACTAGGAGTGAGTTTAACTATTAGTTTGGCGGCGAGTGCTCTTCTAAATATCTGATAAAGTCGTGTCCAAGTTTCAGAAACCTTCATATATCTTGTAAATTGTGATGCACCATTCATTGTGTAATATAGACATTTTGTCTTCTGCATCTCCAGTCATAAGCAAAGGAAAAGTCATTTTCCCTGGCTTCTATTCTAGTTACTTTCCTATTGATTCTTGGGCAGTAGATTTATTGCTCTTTTTGATGTGAATGAAATCATTTTATTGTCTTTTTCTTAGTACTTAGATAAAAGCCACGAGGGGCTTGTCTCGGTGCAAGTAAACTATTGAATCCTGCAACAAATGTCAGAACTAAATGTATGTTTCCATGAAAACCCAGGGATTTTATGAGAGGTGGAAGCGGAAACCGAATTTACACCTTTGTCCTATCCACATAAGCTACATGCATTACTGACTTTTTATGTTTGTCCATAATCCTTTTTGGAAATACTTTATGCGGATACAGGCTGGTTATGCATAACTAAACAGAAAAAAAAGTGGATACAAGTTGGTTCTCAATGCTTCCATATGATTTGTTCTAATTCGAGTTCATGATGGATTGCTACGTATTTTTTTGTTTGAGGTCACAATAATTTTTTTTGTTTTTCAGCAGGTGTAAAATAGGATAGGATCTCTATTATATTTTAAAGCACTAATTTATAAAATAATGGTAGGGGGTAAGGCCTGTATTCCCTCCAACCATTAAATTAAAAATTAAAAAAAAAAGAATGAAAAAAAAAGGATTGGCTGATACTGTGATATTTATGATCAATAACCTTTGTTCTGAAACTCAGAACTCTAGCCAAGTCTTCATATTTTGTTTTCATCATCAGATTCATCACTATGTGCTTCTGTAATGGTCTTCATTCCTAAGGATTCTCAGATGCCATATGCTTTGGGATTTTGCTTTGTAATCTTTAGCAAGGCAAAAACTTGTGCATCCACACCGGGAGAACATAAACTTGTACGTGGAATGAACATTGGATTGGCAGACAGTTGCACATATCTTTGACTTCCTGCTCTACACGTTTTTGACGTTGTATCTGGTGTTTCAGGTTGAAGCAGAAACACAAATTCAGCAGCTAAGAAACCGATGTATGGTATTAGAGTCTGTCACAAATCCGCCCGTGGCATCTCATGATAAAACAGCAAGCGAGTCACGAGACGATTTTAATTTGGATCCTGTTGACCTGATATATCTCATTGGAGGATATGATGGGGTAACATGGTTATCATCATTGGATTGCTACTCCCCTCGTCAAGATGTTGTAAAACCTCTCCAGCCTATGAACTCTACACGTTCGTATGCATCAGCAGCGATCTTGAATGGTGAAATATATGTATTTGGGGGTGGAAGCCGTTCTCTGTGGTATGAAACAGGTACTAGATTGTGCTCTCTCTCTCTCTCTCTCTCTCTCTCTCTCTCTCTCTCTCTCTCTCTCTCTCTCTCTCTCTCACACACACACACACACACACACACACACACGCGCACACACACACAGAGTTATGCCACTGATATTGTTACTTTGTCTTTGAAGTTGAATCCTATGACCCAGCCAAGAATGAGTTTACGCTGCGCCCTCCGTTGAATCAGAAAAAGGGAAGCTTAGCTGGTGCCACTTTAAATGACAAAATATTTGCATTCGGTGGTGGGAACGGAAATGAATGTTTTTCAGAGGTTGAAATGTTAGATTTAGATGTTGGGCGGTGGATTTTTACGCGATCGATGCTGCAAAAGGTAATGCACGTTAAGCATTTAATTCTATGCTAACTGTCGATTTTGTAACACAAATGAATATGAAAATAAATTAAACAACTGAAACTAGCTGGTTTAACTTCAAACAGAATGGTCTATTGAACACCCTTGGTTGCCTGATAGTTTGGACGTTAAAATTTGCTCTAGTTTTAACGTCATCCGAAGTAGAAGAGAAACTCATGTATCTACTTCATAATGTTGGCTGAGGACGTATTTTCTGCTGATTTTTGTAAAGAGGTTGCTGTTTTTTTTCCCTTGATATTTCACCTAATATCAGAATTATCATACAGATGGAGCATATGATTGCTCATACAAATTTGTTAACTATAAGTAGATGATAATCGAAGGAATATGGAACCATAATTTGGGTTAAGGGATAATGACTTAAATTTGTTTTTCTATAACATTTACGTACAACAGCATCGAAATATTATATAAAAGCATTTACTCTACTTGGTTTCTCGGTTGCTCTTTTCATTCCGAGTGTCTGTTTTCTTTATACCTCAGTTTCACAAATGTAATGTATGTTTTGCACACTCATTGTTTTAAGACTCAATATTGTGGAACTTTGTTTCCTTCACAAAAAAGAAAAGGAGAAGTTATAGGTGAACTTTGTTAACATGTCGTGAGTGATGCATTTTACTTTCTTCCAGAGATTTGCACTTGCTGGGGTGGAGCTTAACGGGGCGTTATATGCTGTTGGCGGATACGATGGAAAAGATTACTTGAAGTATGATATATTGGCCTTCCTTTATTCTTTTTCCTTCTGTCTGCCATACTAATGAGACAGACCTTGCAATAGAGAAACCTGTATCTGTTAAAAGTGTGATTGATTGAAAGTTTTTTTACAATTCACATAATGAATCATTTTAACTCTCCATTATCTCTCTCGAACAGCTCTAAGAATTTCTCTATTATCTCAGGTCTGCTGAGAGGTTCGACCCCAGAGAACATTCTTGGACCAGAGTAGAGGGTATGAGTACACCGAGAGGCTGTCATTCTTTGGTTGTGATGAACGAAAAAATGTAAGTCGAGTCATATTCTACAAAATGATTTAGGGCGGTAGTTTAACCACATCAATGCTGACATATTATTTCTTACCTGAAACAAAAGCTGGTACCAATTAACATGCTCACAGAATGGGTGGTCCTATCAATTCTTTTATTTGCTTATCCAAAATATAGCCTCTGTTTGCGGAAGACATTTGTACAGCTAATTCATAACCCTATATTTGTTTTAACGGCCAGCATATTTAGCAACGGATTTATGAAATTTCTTTTATGCAGATTTGCGCTGGGTGGTTATGATGGAAGCACAATGGTTAAAACCACTGAAATGTATGATCCTCGTATTAACTCATGGATAGTCAGTGAGCCAATGACGTGTCCCAGGGGATATTCGACGGCTGCTGTCTTGCACGAATCCATTTACGTAATTAGTGGGCTCCAAACTGATGAGCACATTCTGGATACTGTAAGTTATTATTCACTCTTCTTGGTTTTTCTTGAATCAGTCATAATCTGATTATCTGATCCGCTACTTATCATTGGCAGGTTGAATGCTACAAGGAGGGCAAGGGTTGGGAGTTAACGAATCTGAGGGCCACAGGTCAAAGGTGCTTCGCTTCCGCTATTGTTTTGTAAAGAACCAAAATTTTTTTTGGCAAATTTTCCCCCCCCCCCCTCAATTTTTTTTTTTTTTTTAGGGTTATGGTATAGATCTTTTATTTTTCGAAGCCTTTGAAACAACCTTGAAAGAGTAGTTGCTCTCTTAATCTAAAGCTTATGGACGCATGTTTTTGCTAAAAGGTCTTGTTGATGAGCTCATCTGTTCATGGGAGCAACATATGCATCTCGTTATTTCTCGTTAGCTGACCCCTCTATACTTTAGAGGTTTGCTACTAATAACAGTGACGAACAGACGGCTAATTTTGCCCACAGTGACTATTCTTGGTGTAAAAACCTTTTTTTTGATATACACTGTATATTCAGAGATTTGAGGCGGGGATTTCAGTTTTTTTTTTGGGTTTAACCAATAATGAAAGAAACAACTAGCAAGTCATGTTACAGAACTTGCCAAACTACATTGCTTGATGGAAAATAGGTGGTTGTGTTCTAGATTGACTATGACGACTTGTTTCTGAAGCCCGAACACTAGTACCTGCTGCATATGGATTATTAAGAGAAACTTCCGTGGGCATCCCTAAAGACTCCTGTTGCATATTATCTAGGTGGGAACCATGTTGTTGCATCACCATCACTGATGCCTTGCACTGGAAATCCGCCGACGTTAAAAAGTCCCCAATGATCCCCAACTCCTGAATCTCGCTCCATTCTGACAGTCCCGACATCACCGGGGACTCGCTGTCGTGTCTCCGCCCCACCAGCACTAGGTCGCAACCTGTTTTCTCCAACGACCGAAGGGCCAGCGTTGTCTCATACCCTTCCGTGACAATTTCCTCTCTGTAGACCAATTTGCTGGTTGCCGTTACATCAGCCTTCAGGTGGTTAATAGTGATCAAATCAAGCTTGGTCTCGATTAAATCAGGTTGGCTATAGTTTGCAGCTATGATTCGAATAATAGTAAGTGTAATGCTTGGGTGTTTGGCCATGCGTGAAGCATATGCTACAGCCTCACGATCATCTGGTCCCCCAATGAAGATTACACAAACCATGAAAGAAAACCAGGACTGAACGGCAGCCGAGTGAGTATCCGATAACATCCCCTTATGCACCAGAATCCCAACGGAACATGGAGCTGTTTCGAGTACACTTCTATTCATTGCCCTAATCGAATATGGATCAGACTTGTTATAAGAAATGATTGCTAGAGATGTTCGTTTTTCGAGAGCTAATATACATATATCTTCATGAATGCTAGCATATGGCGATATGGAGGTGAAGCATTGAACTGTGACAATACCTTGGTTACGGATTTCGTATTGGTTAAATGCACTGATGATTCGATTAGTTCTTGTTGACTTGGAAGAAGGGTTTCGAGACAACTGATGTGTGATAAATAATGGCATGGCTCGACCAACTAGCTCGACTAGGTCAAGAACATAGATTGCAATAGGGCTGTCTCTGGTAGGGTTGGAGGCTTCCAGGATGCTGATAAGGGTTGGTATGTTTTCTTCTTGATGAACACATGTGAGGATTCTGAACTCAACATCGTATAGACTTTCTTGAATGGTTCGCCTTTTGTAGCCCAAGTGTCTTACTTTAGGAACGTATAGATGTCTTATCAACGGGTTGAAAATGATGGCATGCAAGATTGCCATGATCACCATGATCGTCAGAATTTCCGCAGTTATCAACTGCACACACTCGCAGAAAGAAGAAGAAGAAGAAACCACTGATGATCAGAAAGATAGAAACTGTATAGAAATTTAAGGATGATTTTTGTCATGGTTGTAGTCATTTTTGTACCTCTGCATTTCTCCCCCGGTTGAAGAACTGGATGTCTAGTATCCCTTGGGAACTCATGAGGAGGCCAAGAAAGAACGCATCCTTAACGGGCATGTCCCAGAGGATTGAAGGTAACATACAGCCTGCCATTTTTCCAAAGAAAGCAAGGGCGATGAGCAATTCAATAACCTTAAAAGTATTTGCCGTTATCAAATGAATATCAACCTTCCTTCCAAGATTAAGCATGAAAGAAGGCATGAGAACTGCGGAAACAAAAAGCTCAAGCTTGTCTTCCAACCCAGATGCTAATGGAGGTCCCTTTGGGACAGCCATTCCCAGTATAAGCAAGGTGTATGCATGGTAAGCCCCCGTGATTTCGCTGTAAAGTGACAAGCCGAAAATCATGAGAGTCAAGGCACAAATGTACGATTCTTTCACGTTTTTCCCTTCTGGAGTGTTTCTAATCATCCAGAACATAATGGGTCGAAGTACATTTATGATGACGAGTATGGCCAGTACGCGGCATATTGGTTCAGCCAACATTAAGCCCATGCCCCTCCTGGCATCCGTCATGGCTCTAGCGACTAGCAGGAGCACCCATGTTAAGAAGGTGCTTATCATGGACGAAGTGAGAGCGAGTCGACCAAGTTCCGAGTTAACCAGCTTGACACCTGCAAGGATCGTGTAAATCACGTGGTAGTTGATCATGGACTCCAAGAATACAACGGTCGTTAGTGACTTAAGAACGTCTTTGTCCTTCACCGCGGTTGACATTGCTCTAAGGTATATAGATGCAGCTAAGTCGAAGATAAACGAGAGCAAAAAAGACATGATGCCTATGGAGAGTGCGAGCCCTCCTGATCTTTTGATAACTCCCACATCTGTACGTAATCCAATCAAGAAGCAGAAAACTGCGATACCAACTTGCTCGAAAACATCCAGCACCATTAAAGCTTTGTCCGAGAACATTAGTTTGTAGAAAGCATTGTCGTGGCCCCAGAGCGAAGGCCCCAAGAGGATTCCGCCCTGAAAAACAGAGCACACACACCATGCATTTTCAGGAATAATGCACCTAATCCAACCACCAGCTTATCCAAATCTCCGAGGAGGCATTATTACAAGACTAAAAATGAAAAAGAAAAAGTGGTAAGAGTTTGAAGAAGATTACGAGCAAATCGGAGATGTATTTAGGTTGTCCGAGTCGCCGGAGGAGAAAGTGCAGAAAAGCTGAGAAGAAGGAAATGGTGCCGATCTGGAGCATAAGAATGGACAAGGTAAACTGGGCAGGATCCTCCCCTGTAAAATAACCACTGGATACAACTTTGAGACCAAATGGCTCACAAAATATAGGTCCATGCAGGCTATCTCCGACTGACATATTTGGTTGCAAAGCATCTTCCTGCGTATTCATAGTTCTGTTTCGCCCCAAGGAAAATTTGATAATTTTTCAGATAGAGAAAAGGAGAGATCGGAAAAAAAAAAAATGGGGGGGGGGGGTGGGAAATATAGGAAAGAGTGACAGAAATATATATGTGGTTGTTCTGGCCTACTCCATACGAAAATTACTCTAAACTCTTGCTGTTTTGGCCTAAAATGAGTGTCATTTTTTGACCTTTTCTTTTCTAGCGAATTAGATGCTTCCTTATTTGTCACGTTTGTACGACGAAATAACCGATTTAGTTCAACAAATTTGAATCGTAATCGCATTGATTAAATAACGAGATGATGGTCGTTCTATTTTGATCGCGTGGCTGCTTCTAAGATCATTGATTCATGAGGACTGGTTTTACTCTTTGTGCAGTGTGTCTCGGAGCGAATATCCAAGCTTAGAAATTTTGAGTAAAATCTTGAGTTGTTTGAACCGTTAAATTTGTTGGTTTGATTTCATCTTGAAATTTGTCGGTCTGTAATAAGCGTCAATTTTTTTTTTCTCAAACGCGTAGAGAGGATTTGGTTTTAAGAGTTTTCTGGATGAAAACGCGTTATTGACGCTCATTTAGGGGTGAAGGGCAGTAGAATTTGTGGTTTTAAACACTCGAATCCGAGAAAAAGAAAACGCGAAAAAAAAAAACAAAATTGTAGCAAGACATGATCATGGGACAAAACTTGTTCAAAAAAAATGTTTCCAACTACATTTGCTTAGTAATGAAAATGTTGTTTTGCTGTACTAGGAGGTTGACTATGATTCTTGTCCAAATCAAGAATACCAAGACTTGTTGTATGTGGAGTACTGTGTACAACTTCTATGGGTATCCTAACAGACTCCTGTTGCATATTATCTATCACAGAACCATGTTGTTGCACCACCATCACCGACGCCTTACACTTGAAATCCGTCGAGGTTAGAATGTCTCCGATGATCCCCAGCTCTTGGATCTCGCTCCACTCCATTAGTCCCGACATCACCGGGGACCCGTTGTCATGTCTCCGTCCCACCAACACTAGATCGTAGTCGGTACTCTCCAACGCCCGGAGTGCTCGGGTCGTCCCGAACCCCTCCGACACACTTTCCTCCCTATAGATCAGCCGGCTGCTCCCCATTGCATGAGCCTTGAGGTGGTTCAGAGTGCTCAGATCAAGCTTCCTCTCTATTAGATCTGGTTCTTCGTAGTCTGCAGCTACGATTCGAATTATGGTAAGTGTAATGCTGGGGTGCTCAACCATGCGCGAGCCGTATGCTACGGCCTCGCGATCGTCCGGTCCTCCTATGAACACTACACATACATGGAAAGAAAACCAAGACTGGACAGCAGCTGATCTGGTGTCCCTAATCATCCCCTTATGCACCAAAATCCCAACTGAACATGGAGATTTTTCGAGCACACTTCTGTTCATCGCCCTAATCGAATACGGATCAGACTTGTTATAAGAAACGATTATTAGGGATGTTCGTTTTTCGAGTGCTAATGTACATATATCTTCATGAATGCTAGCATATGGAGCTATGGAGGTGAAGCATTGAACTATGACAATACCTTGGTTACGGATTTCATACTGGTTAAATGCACTGATGATTCGGTTAGTTCTCGAGGACTTGGATGAGGGGTTGCGAGACAACTGATGTGTGATGAATAATGGCATGGCTCTACCAACTAGCTCAACTAAGTCAAGAACATAGACCGCAATGGGGCTCTCTCTGGTTGGGTTGGAAGCTTCCAGGATACTGATAAGAGTTGGTACATTTTCTTCTTGATGAACACATGCAAGAATCCTGAACTCAACGTTGCGTACACTTTCTTGAATAGTCCGCCTTTTATAGCCCAAGTATCTTACTTTAGGATCGTATAGATATCTTAGCAATGGGTTCACAATCATAGCGTGCAACACTGCCATGATCACCATTATACTCAAAACCTCCTCTGTTATCACCTGCATACTCGCACGCAGAATGCAAAAGGAAACGGATGGATCGTGAGAAGGAAGACAAAAATTAGATCAAACCAACATTACAGAAACACGATCTGGATGTTCAGTACTTTGCTTCGTACCTTTTGGGCTAGCGCTTGGCTAAAGAACTGGACATCTAATATCCCTTGGGAACTCATGAGGAGGCCAAGAAAAAAAGCATCCTTAACAGGCATGTCCCAATAAATCGAAGGCAGCATACACCCTAGCATTTTTCCGAGGAAGGCAAGGACCACGAGCATTTCAATTGGCTTGAACGTCTTCAACGTCACTGCACGTACATCAACTTTCCTACCAAGATTCAGTAGGAAGGAAGGCATGAGAATTGCTGAAACGAAAAGATCCAGCTTGTCCTCTAAACCTGAGGCCAACGGAGGCCCCTTTGGGACAGCCATTCCCATCATAAGCAAGGTATATGTATGGTGAGCCCCCGTGAACTCGCTGAGCAGTGCCATTGCAAAAATCGTAAGAATCAAGGCACAAATATATGATTCCTTCAGGTTTTTGCCTTCTGGGGTTCTTCTAATCATCCAGAACATTATGGGCCGAATTATTTTTATAACAAGGATTATGGTAAATATCCGACACAATGGTACAGCCAACGATTCGATCCCAAGGCCCATTCTGGCGTCGCGCACAGATCTTAAAAAGAGCAGCATGAACCATGTTACAAAGGTGCCAATCATGGAAGAAGAGAGTGCAACTCGGCCAAGCTCTGAGTTAACCAGTCTAATATCTATTAGGATGGTGTAAATCACATGGTAGTTGATCATGCATTCCAAGAATCCGGCCATGTCTAGCGCCTCATGAAAATCTTTTTCCACTTTGGCCGTAGACTCTAGGTATGTAGTACCAAAGAAGTTAAACAGAAAAGGGAGGAAGAAAGAAATGAGGCCTATAGAGATTGCTAGCCCTCCTGATCTCTTGATCACCCCCAAATCTGTTCGCAATCCGATCATGAAACTGAAGAGTGAAATAGCTACTTGCTCATAAACATCCAGCACCATTAGACCCTTGTCTGAGAACAGTAGCTTGTGGAAACCATTGTTATGTCCCATAACTGAAGGCCCTATGAGGACCCCTCCCTGTCAAAGAAGAAAACATTTTTCAGGAAAAATCCTCCTTAATCGAGCGTGCGCACACACATAATGCAGTTCTCCGGTGCAATATACTCGCTGCTATTAGCGTGGAGACTTTGGACCCTCGTATCAAGTTCCGTCCACCCCCGTGTGAGAACGAGCAAGGTATCTCTCACGTGGGAAATCTCTCTTTTCTCACACAGGGGTGGACTGAACTTCTTGCAGGATCCCACGTGAGAGATACCTAAGTGCGTGATTACATTAACATCAACCAACCAAACCAAATTTTACAAAATATAGAGGTTCGAGTTTAAGGAAACTTACAAGCAATTCAGAGACGTATTTAGGTTGTCCGAGAGGGCGGAGGACAAAGTGCAGAAATGCTGAGACGAGAGAAATAACACCAATTTGGAGCATAATAATGGGCAAAGTGAATTCAAAGGGTTCCTCCCCTACAAAATAACCACTGGAAACAACCTTTAGACCAAAAGCCTCGCAAAATGTAGGTCCCTGCATGTCATCTCCATGAGAAATATTTGGTTGCAGAGCATCAACTGGATCCATATATATATTTCTGGATTCGGTAAGGGAAATTTTAATTGCTCCGACAAGAAAATGTTGGAGGAAAAAACCAAGAAGATCAAGAGGAACGAAAAGAAAAAAGGAAAAGGGAAAAAAAGAAGAAGAGAGAAGCTAATTGAATGAAAGAAAGAAGGAAAATATGTGGTTTTACTAGAATCAAGCAAGCAAAAACTTTTGATCTTAATAATAATCCTGGCTGCATCCCGACGACACGAGAAACGAGCAAGGCCGCGCCATTTAAGTCGATCCATAGAATTTTCCCACAACAGTCAGTCAGTCAGTCACTACTCTTTCTCCTTACTGTTTTTGTCTCTCTCTCTCTCCTGATCCTCCCTAAATGATTGTCACTTTCTCATGACCTTTTCTCTTAATTTTACGTCTCCTCCTCCTCCTCCTCCTCCTCGCTCGTAATTTGTACATTGAAATGAAATATATAGTATCATAATCAAGATTCAAAATTTGAGAAAATTTAGATTCATAAATTGAAATGGTTTCCGGCCATCTTATATATATAATGTATGTATAGATTAGGATCAAACAAAGGAAGGTACAATTCCAAGGAAACCAAGAAAAGAGTTTTCTATATATACATTCATTCAATCTTTCCAAAAAGAATATGTTCATGTTTCCTTTTCTTAATTTGCTAAAAATACATATAACATTTTCTACGTACCTTCATTATACCACCCACCACCTAACATTGTTTTTTTTTTTTTTCTTCCATCATTCTTGATCACAATGTAAAAGCTATTGACTGATCTTCAAGGGAATTCCAAACTATATCAAAAAAATTAAAAATCATTTCTCAACATGATCAAATTCCTTGGATGATCTTCGTCTACTCGTAAACCCGCTGCCTCGAGGATGATGATTCGCTGTCGTAACCAGTACCTCTTCAGCTATCGCGTCTTCATTTGCAGCCTTGATGCCTTCGGTTTCTTCTTTAACGTCACAGTTCAGTACGGTGTCGAGGCCATCATCCGTGGTGTCCCTCGGCTCTTTAGCATACACAGGGTGGGCTCCAAGCTCCGAGAAGCTCAGCTCAGTCTTTTCAGATATGGATTTAGTCAACAATGGTCTCGGGCGCTTGAAGAACAAGCATATCACTGCACAGTCATCTACCTTCGAACATGGGTACTTATATCTCCAAGCTCGAACAGCCCGATCCACCAGTACCCTAGCTGCCATGTGCCTTTTTCTTACCGAAGCAACTATTCTGATCACTTCATTGTTCGATAGCACGTCCCATACCTAAGGAGAAGTATACGAAACGAAAAGCATAAATAACCCCCCGTTTTTGTATACAGATGATTAAAGCAACTAATTCATTGCATTTTTCTTACTCCATCAGTTGCTAAGACAACGAATTCATCTCGGCTAGTGAGCTTTCGATAATAAACTTCAGGAGTGGAGATGAGGCCGAAATCTTTTAGACAAAAATCTCCGAAAGCCCTAGCCATGGCAAGACCAGGGCAATCTTGATCAGGCATCCATACTCTATACACACTTGGTTCTTGCTCCATTGCTATAACTCTGCCACCGCAGCTCTTAATCCTTTCGCACTCACCTGCAAATGATATTTATACGTTCAAAACGAATGAATGAGACTAAGATATTACACATGTTTCCCTGGAAAAAAACTACAGTTCACAGTGATCCAGAATTTTTACTAGGAAGATTTGGTTTCAAATCAACTGTTAGTTGTTCAGAAACTAGTTGATCTCTTTCGTTTCTGGTGCACAAAACAGCTCGCGAGTCTCCCAAATTTGAAATAAACAAGTGGCGTCCCTGAAAGATTTTCCCAACGAAAAGAAAATTGAAGCTGCGAGGATTTTTTTTTCTCTTGTAAAACAAAACTAAAAACTATGGCGAAAATAAAGAGCAGAAGGAAAATAATAAGGGTACCTGCTTAAGTACAGAAACTGTTGTTGTGCCGCTACAGTAAGTATCAATACCAACCTCTCCTTCAAGATCTTCATCCATCTCTTTGAAAGACTTTAGAAGACTGGCCTTCCATGATGAGAATAATGGATTTTGATCATCGAGGTTGTCGTTATTTTGATCATCAACAACATTGCTATCATCATACCCACCGTTAATTTGTGAATTTCTTGCGATTAAGGAAATTTTTGATGGTAAGTTATCGCGGATATGGCGTGCTACCTTGTGACCATATGGACCATGGCCATCAAACACCCCCAAGAAGAGCGTATCCCTGTCTCCACCAAAGTTCTGCAAACACAAATGAAAATCGATTCTCTGTTTTTAGCTTAGCTTTATGTTATTTCTCTAAGAATTCATTAGTCTTAGTTTTCCAAATCAAATTTACAAGCAAAAATGGATCAAGAATAACTATCCCTATCTGGGAAGGTAGAATATCTGCAAACCATAATGCAAAATGAATTGAACATTCATGCGAATTTTCACAAACACCTGGAAAAATCATGAGCTGAAAATTGATACACGCATACATTGATCAACGAAGAATTATCGTAACCAGAAACTCAAATGACATGAAGAATCATTGGAATAAAAGGTGAAGAAAATTCAATATTCATGCAAAGTTCATGCTATTTTCTTGAGATCAAAATGAAAGATGGAAATTACCTCCCAAACAGTCATAGCATCTTGATTAATCCCCTTCTTTCCTTGTTGGCTAAACATAGAAATATACTTTGAAGAACCTCCCAACCTTATGCGGGCCCCATATTCTCCATGTTCCACTAAGTCTTCTTCTTCTTCTTCAATCTCTTTCCCCCTTCCCCTCTCATAATCATCCTCAACAATCACCCCTCCGTAATTCTGTACCCTTTGACATGAACAACATGAACCCATATTCCCAATATACTAGAAAACTAAAATTTTGGTTCTTCTTTTTGGCTATCCCAATAATTTTTCCAAGAAAATGTAGGCCAAATCAAAATGAGAAGAGCAATTTTCTTGGGAAAATTTTGGGAATAGCTATAGGTTGCAATGGAAGGGGATAGAACTTGAAGGGGGCAAAAGAAGGGATTATTGCCACTTATGAGGATAAATAATCTATAGAGGGTTTGTAATCATATTTTTTAAGGAAAGATTAAAAAAAAAATTATTTTATTATTTGAGCATATTTCATATCATGTGATATGATGTGAAATCAAAAGGGCAGTTTTTTCTGTTTTGCTAAAAAGGCCATTGAAGACCAAAAAATCATGTCACAATGACCGTTCTGCAGCCTTCCTAATGTATTGACCCCTCTCTCTCTCCCTCCTTTTATCTCTCCACTTTTTGCTCTTCTTTGAGTAAACACCTCATTCATATCTTTTCTTACTAAAGTGATTTTGAGTTTTGCACGTGCGAGAATTTGATTAATTCCACAATCTTTTCATATCGCATAGTTAATGTTCAACATTAATGTATATTTTCTATTTTTTTTTTATTCCCTTCGTTTCCTTTTAAGTGTTCAGATATTTTTTACTCATAATATGTCACTAAAAAAATATGAGGGAGTATTAATTTTTATTGCATGCATAACATTGTGGGTGATTTTAAGCGGTCATGATCATTATTGCTACAATATTTAGTGTAGTATTATCATTTTCACCATCAACTCTCTATAATCTTATCATATGAATTTGGTTCAGTCCAAAGTTGCAAGGGGACAACATTGAGAACCAGGGTTGAGGTTTTTTTATTTTAGTCCTAACTAATTTAACAAGTCTTTTTGAGGTTCTATTCTATTATCAATCTGCAGTTCATAGAAGAGTTTGTGGACGATATCGGCCTCCAAAATTGACATCAAGGATCCCTCGATCAATCGCTTATCAATCGTAAGTTATCAGCCGTCAAGAACAATAAGTGTCCCTCATTTTTGAACAGAATGAAAAGAAAAAAGTTGAATATACGGCACCAACTCTGGTTTCCATAAGGCTTGAAGAATAAGGAAACATAAATAGAAACCAGAAGATATGTCTCGGTATATTTCAGGAATGACTTTTCCCTTTTGTGTATCATCAACCAAATAAAAAAAAAATATAAAATTCTTCATCTTAACCTAGCTTTAGCCTCTGGACAAGAAAACTGCAATAAAACGTCATTACTACAATGTTGAAATGATGACCAATGAATCAGCACAACAATTCTAATAAGCTCAACAAGGGGAGAGTTACGAGAGTATAACATCCTGTCACTGATCAACATATATATATATATATATATATATATATATATATATATTTATAACCTGTTTCTCAATAAAAAAATATATACATAGAAAAGAAAAGGAATTTCAGCCTTCAACGTTGTATTCCAATTAGCATATTTTTTTGGAAACGGATCGAATCTGAGACCTTACACATTGGTACACATCTAACTGCAGTGATGATACCTCAAACATAATTAGCTTCAATGGCTTTAAGGTTTACGTAGCATCCAACGCTAGACTTGCTTTATGATGCAAAAATAATCTCCTGCTTTTCTCGCTAAAAGGCATCATTCACTAGCAATGAATGGGCAAGCTGGCACATACATCAATGAATGCGACCAAGAGAACAGCCTATGTGAAAACAAGGTGCCATGTCGTGACACAAGTAGTTCCTCCCATATGGATAACAACATGACCTGATTGTGATGCAGATATGGTGAAAAACAATCTCCCCCAACATCTATTATATGCTTTAGCTTGTACTTCACTAATTGCAAAAGAGACTTTCTATTACCCCATCACCTCTCAACTCTTGTGGCTTTTAGCTACCAATGCAGAAGAATCTAATCTAGATGAGAACTCTTGTTTTACAGCCAATTTAATCAAACACCGGAACCATTCATGAGAAAGCTTGCACCTTTTCGGCAACAAATTCAGCAAGTAAATTTACTAACCATTGAAATTAGCAGTAACTAACTGATGTGATTTGATTGATCTTCCAACGACAACTTCATATAACATACAAGAGAAATGAAAAACTACAACTTTTTCAATATTGTGCCACAAAAGAAGAAAAAAAAAACAGATATTACAAGATGTATAAAGGTTTACCGATCACCACCATTGATGAACAAGAACTCCTCTTTCTCTTAGAGAAGTAAACAGGTCTAAGCATTGGCCATACGTCTTCTGATACTTGGGACTCCTCTCCCCAGGGCAACATTTCTGCCACCTATTGTAATGGCACTCGAGAAATATCTCATCGATCAAACAAATGGCACCTGTTTTAATCAACCTCGGAATCAAATCAAATTCAGTCCCTTCTACATCCATCTTCATAACCACAAAATCTTTCTCTGTCACAGTACTCTTCAACCATTCTGCAAAATCAAAACCCTGAATCTTGTCCACATCACTAACAATACCACCAGAGGACTTCACCGACTGAATCCGACCCATTCCACGCCCTTTCTCCACATTCTTATCACCCGGATCCTGATTAATCTCAAAGGACAAACTCTCATTCCTCACCCAAGCTGCATAAGGCAACAATGTAACCCCTTTCTTGAGCTTATACTGCTCATGGAAATGCTTGTCAGCCTCAATAGCATAAATCTCAAACGTTTTATTCTGTTTCGGATACTGTTTCTTGAACCAACTAGCTATACTCGAACCATAGCTACGAGCACCAACATCTACATAAACATACCTAGGCTTAAAGTTGATATCAGCCATTGCCGGCAAGTACTTCACATTCTGTATATTCCTCTTCAACGTAATCCATGGTTTCAAAGGCTCCTCTTTTATCAAAGGCTCTGCTTTCTTAATCAAATCTCGTTTGAAATCCGGAACCGAGCATTCTTTTCCAGAGTTGCCATTATCATTACCATGAACCTCTTGAATCAAAAACTCTGCCTTTTTCCTCATAACAAATTCACGAATTTTCGACTTTGTACTAGAAGAATCAAATCCATCAACATCGCGGGACTTAATAAACGTACAGCAATTGAATAAACCAATAAATGAATTGAAACTAAACGTATCTTTGGAAGCAGTATGGACAACAAAATACCCTTCGGGCTTAAGCGTCCTTGAAACCTCAACCGCAAACTCCGCAGGTTTTGCCGATCTGTCAAGCCCTCCGACGCCGGAAAACACAAAATCAAACGTATTGTCCTTAAATGGCAAATTAACCGCCGAACCAGAAATTACCAAAGGCTTGGCCGCTTTCTTGTACACCCCGATCGAATCCTCGACCCCGATTTCCTTCAAGGCGTACACGTCATCGCCGGCTGACGTGTCAAGGCACAGCGCTTTAGAATCCGCCGTTAAAGCGCCATCTCCGATGAGATCTTGAAAAACAGAAGTGTAATACCGTACGGATCTCTGAAATTCGTGCGTGGCCCATAACTCAGATACTGCCGGAGAAGATTTGGCGACGGCGCCGCTGATAGTGGCGGAGGAAGAGCCGCGCTGGCCGATGCCGGTGACAAGATTGATATTTTCCGGCAAGGAGAAGAAGCAGAAATCGCCCGTGTCGCAAGATTCACCGTGGATAGTGACGACGTAAGCAAATCGAATCCCAATGAAGAGTAGACAGAAGATTAACAACCGTACGAGTATGTTCCGGAGAAAACTATGTTTACCTCCGGCAGGCTCCATGTATGTGTAAAAAAATGTGTATTTACTGTGTGCGTATAGAAAGAAGGGAATCTTATAAATTAACGGAATCGGCCAAATGGGTATCTGTAAATCTTGAAAAGATGAGATGACTATGCTTTTTGCCGCGGCAAGAGCAGGCCCGCGGAGGTTTGTCTGTGTGTAAAATAAGGGTCTTACTGTGTGTGTGTTTGTACGGGGAGGAATTAGCAAAAAGGGGCAAACGGGTGCTTGTAAATTTCGAAAAGGGGGGGTGGGTCGGTGGTGGTGGAGTGAACTAATTTACCTGGAGCAGAAGCGGGCGGAGGTGTGGTTAGCGCCGATGAGAGGGGATGGAAGGGTAGAGCAGTGAAAATTGGAAGAGAAAGGAGGGGTAAAACGGGAAAACATGGTGGAAAAATAGTAGGCGAAACTTGCTCTATCTTGTCACGGGCAGCTTTTTCTCATGGCCGGAGTTATTCGCTAAATATTTTGCTTTGGTTTTGGGAATAGAAAATGGCGGAAATCAGTTATTAGTGTGATTGGGATATGTACATGGAATTAGGGAAGACGACGTTGACCTGTTTACCGACTGAGCCGGTGGCAACGCGGATTAGTGTGTTTTTTAGAGTAGGCTGCAGCTTCTTCACGTTCTTGTTTTAATTGGAGAGGGAGGTGGGCAGTTTCCTGCCCTTGCTGGCAATGAGTATTAATTTGTGAAAAAGTGATTTTTGAATTTTTTTTTTATTTGTATTTTATGTAAGTTTTACTTTTATTAAAAATTTTAATATTTTATCCTTCAAAATTTATAAAATTACATTATAGAGATAAAAAGTGATAATCAAAATTTGAAGTGATATTTGTTAGGATATAAAACATTGTATAGAGACACGTAAAAAAAAAGTAGGTAAACGAGAAAAAATTATATTTTTAAAGTTAACTTAACGAACGGAGTTTTTGATTTTTTTTTTTAAATAAAGTGCCAAAAAATTGACTAATGAACAAATCCACAATAATTAATTACTCCTCCTAGTCCTACTACCATAATTATACAGAGAAAAGAAACAAAAAGAAACAAAACAAAAGTGTGAAATTTGGTGTGATTTGTTGATCCACTTATTAAACAATCAAGAAGGTTCGATCATTTGACTTATAGAATATGTTCATGTTAATTTGTAGAATTATAATTAACCTCGAATCAGTAATTAGATTTTTAAGAATGTAATATAATATTTTATAATAATTAAAAAAATAAAAAATAATGAGACCTATGAAAAAATTAAAAATCAAATATCATATGAACCAAGCCTTAGTTTCTCTAACAAAATATTGTGACGAATCAGTAAAAAATTGTGCTTTTATTTGTGGGATCATAATACAAATACTATTAAATAGTGTTCCCAAATAAAGGTATTAATATTGACGATCGAATTAATGGAAGAGATATATATTTCACACTTAAAAATAATTATATGTACGGAGTACTACTTACTCCTTCTAAGATCGAAAGTTTGCATGCGCGAGTAAGACCGTCACATGAATCATTCATTAATCAGGCCACTAGTTAGATTTTGTCGATCGAAGTTGTGAGCATTTATAGTATTACTAGTGAAAGTGGGCACGGCAAAATATTTAAAATTTTAAATTAATTTTTATATTTTTTATATTATTAAAATTAAAAAATATTTAAAATTAAAAAAGAAATATTTAAAAGTGATAAAATTATTTAACATAAAAAATATGTATATAATTTTACATAATAATTACGTTAAATAAAAAAATTACACATAAAATATAACATTTTAATATCTCTCACTCTCTCCAACAGACACTCATTTTTTCCCAATCCCAATCCTACCCACACAAAAATCCCCATCACTCATCTCTCTCTTCCCAACACACACTCTCCAACACATAAACACTAATCTCAACTCCTCCCTCAAAGTTTGTACATGATAGTATTCATTTGGTCTGGGTCCCATGCCTTAAATTATATACTGTACATAGATTTTTGTTGACTACTCCATGTTCCTTCATTAAATGAATATCTAATACTCCTACTATGAGTATCACTAGAAGTTAAAGAGCTCAATCTTAGTTAAAGTCCACTCAGGTTAGAATCTCATGGATTTAGAGAGATTATAAAGAACAAACTATCCGAATTTGAAAATTTGATTCGTTATTCGATTTCAAAAATCAAGTGCATGCGCTAATTAATGGATTCACAAACTAGTCCATATTAACTAGGGGTGGAAAAAAAATACCAATTGCCCTACCATACCGATTGCCCTACCGTACCCTACCGAAAATTACCAAAAAAT
>JAOWAN010000047.1:730446-762142 GCA_028566635.1 Lobelia cardinalis | reverse complement strand
TCTCTCTCTCTCTCTCTCTCTCTCTCTCTCTCTCTCTCTCTCTCTCTCTCTCTCTCTCTCTCTCTCTCACGCACACGGATGGAGTATTAAAGAACTTGAGTACTGGACGGAATCGTCGATTGGAACTCCACAGAAGTGCCAATAAGGGAAACAACAATGGAAGAGCAATTTAGGAAATTTCTCGACCCTAACGTTGATTGAAGTTACATGCTCCCTCCGTTCCAAACAAAATAGGCCACATTTTCTTATTCGTTCATTTCAAAATAATAGTCTCATTTCTAAAAATAACAACTGTTGTAACGTAATTTAGAAATGATACAAGTACGATAGTTCTTCCTTAAACTGCGTCCAAGGTACAATGAATTATTAGGCAAAGGGAAGTAAAAGAAAACATGAGCTTTTTATATAGGTATACACTTTTAGAGCTTAAAGAATGAATTGTTCAAAGATGACCACTTTTCTACCAATTTCTACATTCAAGTTTTATCACCTACAAGTACAACAAATTGGAACAAGGACCCTTTTCCTATGCCCAAATAAATGAACATATTTGAACTACTCTAGCACGACCTAACATTTACAGAGCCAAATTAACGGCTATGCAATTACACACACATTTTGTCAAACGTACCTAACATATGAGTTTCTCTCTCTTTTTTTCCGAATTTCTGCATACCTTAGCTTAGAAAAGAATCGAAAAATGAGTTATCATCGGGTTCTTCCTTGGTTACAGCAAAAGACCCATCTCGCTCCTGTGTCTGATTCGAATAAGGAAGCACCGAGTTTCCATTATTCCCAGAGTACCCGTAACTTCCAGAGTTTTGCAACATCTCGAGAGTAAATGGTGCTTGGCTGTTACTACTATTAGTGAGCCCCCTCGAGTTCTGAAGTGGGTTCGAGTAACTTGCTGGCACCGGTGATGGCCTAATAGCCGTGGGAGCATAGCTGGTTGTATTGTTGTTACTAATAGGTGGTCTGTTAATGGTGTAACTGCCACTACCTCTTGGTGCCGGCACATCATGGTTGTGCTTCCCTTCGTAAGTTGTGATCACTGCTCTTAAATCATGTGATGCTCGCTCCACGTGCTTCCTCACCGGGCATCCAGTGAATGTACATTTGTAGTAGCTCCTAGGGTTTGGATTGCCTTTAACTACCTTCTGTCCATATTTCCTCCATCTATATCCATCGTCAAGTATATCAATGTCACTTGTTGTTTGAACAACCACCCTAGGTTCTCTAACTGTACGACTCCCCGGACCTGATATAGCCTCACTTTCGTTTTCACCCTTCCTGGAAACAACAAAGATGAAGATCATTATAAGAAACACTCATATTCATGAGAATCTTCAACTGTATGCTACAAAATGAAGTTTTTATATTGACCTTTACAGTGATAGTAACCTGAAACTTACCATCTCTTAGCATCAGGTTCATTTTCATGGTCATCTCCTGATCTACTCATAGAAGATCCTTGTTCAAACTCTTCCTCCCCGAAAGAAACTGATGAGTTCTCTGGGGTCGACTCCATTTGACCATTTTCTATGAACGAATTAGATTGGCTTGAAAGTTCTGGGGTCTGATACGAGTTTGAAGATGATCTTCTAGTAGACTGAGGCTTGGGATGGTTGTGACTGCCCTTGTAGACTATTTCAGTAATATGTCCATCCAAATTTCGCTCGACTTTCTTCTTCGTCGGACAGTTTGGGAAAGTGCACTTGTAATAACTTCGCGGATTTTCGCTTCCTTTAACTTGTTTTTGCCCATATTTCCTCCAGTTGTATCCATCTTCTAATCTTCTTTGCTCTCTAACACCTTGAGTTGGTTGATAGTGGATTTGAGTAAGGGGTGCTGCTAGCTCTGGTTTGACCCTTTCCTTTTCTACTGAGAAATCTGTTGGTCTGTTTGTTTTGTTGAGATTCCATCCTTCTTGTTGTTGACTTTTCGATGTTTCTTCCTGTTCAAGAAGAAGTTTTGAGATAAAGTTAAAGAAAATAATCAACAAATTGTTGATTATAAAATCTAAACCACATAATCACATATGCATTATGTTTTTAATATATAGTATTGATTATGGAATATTTAAGTCAAGCCACTTGATGGATCATATGGTGACATTCTAGGAAGGGTCCAAATTGTTATGCTTTTGCTTCAGAGACTTTCTGAGAAGGTGACAAGTAAGGGTTGACCACTCAACTAATGGCAAAAAGTCAAAATTACTTCAGCATGTTACCAGGGCAACATATATGTGATAAGCTTAACACATCATCAAAATTGGCCATAGAGAGCATATATTAAGTATTTCAGGAATAATCTCAACTTGACAGATAAGCTAGTAAAATATTCAGTGAAAGATAAAGTATTTAAAACAAATCAACAAAAATAAATTAAATAATAAGCAAAGAAGATAATATACATTTGTGAAATGAGGAAACTTACAGATGATGTCTTGTTTGCAGGCATGGATGATGAGGATGTAGGAAGCCTTGATTGGGGTTGGAAAGAAAATTTTGAGAAGCTTTTCTCCTCCTCCTTGAAATTCATACCACCAAAAGCCCCAGTTGTTGGAGATGGAATAATCTGTAACAAAAATAAACCAACCCATAAGAATCCATTAAGAAACCTTAAAAGAATTTTGAGCCAAGGAATTAGAACTTTAAGAGCTAATTTTGTTAGAATTCCAATTCTGAGACATGAATCCCATACTGCTAAAACATATATAACTTTAGCAAAAAAAAAAAAAAAACTTGGAAATAGAGTTATAACCATGATTGGAATTTGAAGTATAGAATCCAAGGTACATAAAAATCAAAACTTTTGAGCTAATTTAGTTCAGATTTTAAGCTAAGTTTGATCAAATTCCAATTCTAAGGCAAAGGATAACATAATCTTTAGAAAAGAATCAAGACCCATGATTTAGAAAATGAAAAAACTTACATTAGAGCTGAAGGGAAAGATGGGGGAATCCAAGAACTGACTTGGGTTCAAACCAGATGGAGTGGAAAGGTAAGAAGAAGGAGAAAGGGGTGAAGGGGATAAAGGCAGTGAAGAAGGTGAAAAAGACTTGAACTTTGGAATCTCAATTCCATTACTGAGTGATCCCCAACCTCTTTCTTGATTATTATTGCTGCTGGTATTGTTAAGACTACCCAAATAATCTTCATTGTTGCTGCCAAGAAGATCACTAAAAGAAGAAGTCATGAATTGGGTTGAGAATGAAAAACTGCCACCTGAAGAAGCCATAACGAAGCAATTTTGTGTGCGTTTCCTGTTTTTGTTAGAGAGAGAAAGAGGAGAGAGAAGTGAAGATATTGTTAAATTTTGTTGGTTGAGTTTAGAGGGGAAAGAGGAAGAGTGAGTTGGGTTTTATGTGGGAAAATAGTGAAGCTGTTGGAGCTTCTTCTGGGAAGGGCAGGAGGGAGAAAGTTTGACCGTGGAATTTTTCATCTGGTCAAAGCTTGTGGCTGAGACTTGACTTTGGCGGCTGATTTCCAGAAAGAAGTGATTCACTACGGGTGAGAGCACCAGCAAGCCATATAATTTCATGGAAAAGTCAACAACTTGTGCATTGTAACATTGTACCTTTTTTGCTCAGCTTGTACATTATTAGTGACAAGAACCAATATACAATGGAGCTGCTCGGATGATTTTGGTAGTATGATTGTACATTCTGTTTCAAAACTTGTACGTTATGAGCTCATCATGAAAGAAAATTGGAGGGGGTAAGGTCAAGGTATTAGCATAATATGATATGCTAAAAGCCAAGATAATTAAAGACAAAGTTAATCTAATTTAACCCCCATGTGCTATCTTAAGCAATATTCAATTTGAGCTTAGTTTTTATAAAGAAATAATTTGGAAAAGAAAATATACTGGGCCTAATGCTTTTCAGTCATGGGATTGTTTTTTATTGGTTAAATGTTTTGACTATAAATTGGTCTATATTTTCAATTTCCACAAAAGAGAAGGAAATTTTTTTTCCTCTTACACTGGATCTTGATACGTCTTTTATTCCATGTATTTCCATGATCATCATCATCATAATAATCTTTTCATGTATTAACTCATTTTTTCCATTCCTAAATGGAAGTTTTGTTCAGAATTTTTCATGAAAACTGTGAAAAATGAATGCGGTTCAATTTTCGGGATTTCGCTCCCAACCTGTTTTTGTTCGACCAAAGCCATTTTCTTTTTCCTTCTCCGTCCGACAAAAATTCTTTCCTTCTTCTTCTTAATCATAAATTATTAAATAAATTACTAAAAAATGAGACCAATAAGAAAAAAAAAAAATTTGAGACCGCTGCCCCTGTAATACTTCCTCCCCCCTCCCTCCTGGATCAACTCAACGATCCTGGATCCGCCATCGTGCATAAGTGCTATTAGAGGTATGTGTGTCCGATTACTCTTAGTGGCGCGATGATAACATTATAAGTGAATAATCGAACATTGTTGGGGGAAAATATTATCGATAAGTTTACAAGAAAACGATGACTCATTCATTTTGGGACGAAGAAAAATATACCAGTAGCACCGTCTCCAACCTTGATCCCTTGGAGAAACATGTTTTTAGGTATATACTTTTATTACCCGAATTCGATTCATTTTGAACCCGAAATAAATCCCAATTAACCAAACCCCTCGAGTGAATTATTAGTTTGAGCTAACTTCTTGGGGGAACTTATGCATAGTATTGACCAAGTCACTTTCCTAATAATTCTTGAATGGAGGCAATAATAATTTTGTCATATGTCGTCACTTGGGAAAATAATGCAGGGAGTAAAGACTTGGGTTTTACGGTTAACATGCTCCATTGAGTTCCTGCAATTTCCAGGAAGCCCCTCCCACCAATATTAAAGTGTTGTACATTCATTTTACAAGGTGCAACACTTTTTATGAATATTGGAGTATGAAACAACGGTGATTTTTACTGTATATGTAGCATTAAAAACAAACAAATACAAATACTGTTTTAATGAACGAAAACGCTTAATCAAAATATAATTTTAACAGCAAAATCAACCGACAATCATCACGGGATTGTACTGAACAATCACAGCTCTTCCATAACTACTTTATAAAGTCATGGGATGTATACAAATTATTCTAACAAAAACATCTTAATACCTTTTTACTGTAATTCAGTTGGCCGATGGCCGTAAAACATAAGACAACATACAAATTTTCGTTTGTATAAGCCTCTCGGGTGTGTTCACTCGATATCCTCCACCGATAGTTTCCAACATTTCGGGTCTAACTCCGCCTGTGTTCATCATAGAGAAGGAACTTCAGAAAATGTTTTGATGCGTACAAAGAAGTACGCAATAGGAAACTAGAGTAAAGAAGGGTGAGCTACATACCTGCAACATTTTATCCCTCCATTGAAAAGCACAGCCACGAGCTTCCAAGTGTTCAAGGAATGCTCGGGGTAACAGTGATCTAAATGACGCCTGGAGCTTCACTTTACTTAGTCCCCCACAAGCTAACATTGCAGCAGCGAGTCCAGTTGGGGTTAAACCATTCACGTGGAGGATGGTCAAGCTCTGTAAACAACTGATGCTAGCAAGCGACAAGAGCCCAACATCCGTTACAGAGCTATACGACAGATTTATCTGAAAAACACGAGGAAACAGCAGCATATAGTTAAATGTCAATTTTCATTTTTTTTCCTACTCTAAATCTAAAGCGGCAAGCTAAGGGGCCAAGGGTATGGATCGGATCTGATATAAACAACAAGGAGAGAAATGGAATATACCTGTCTGAGGTTTTGAGAGAACTGGGCAAGAGGAATCATTCCGGCGTCATTAATGTTGTGACACTTCTTAATGTCTAGCTTGCTTAATTGTTTACATCCCACGGCTATAGCTGCTACACCAAAAGATGTGATAAGAGGGCATCCTCGAGTTTCCAGCGTGTTTAGCTTGGAACATTTCGACAATGAAATCAACGAGCTGTCTGTAATACTTTCGCAGTAGGAAAAATTAATCATTTCAAGGTCAGTGCAACCACGAGCAACTGCAGAAATGCCTGAGTCTGTTATACCAGCAGACCTGAACATCCAAAACACATTGAATCAGAAAGGCAAATCATAAGTGTATTTTTGCACAGATTTGACATGCAGTGCAATCACAAATGCACGTAAATGTTATCAATTCAATTTAACAATTTAAATTAGGTCTGTTCAGTAAACGAAGCAGATACAAGCTCTGCTTGTTTGAGGCTCTTAACTGAGCTCGACCTTCGCCTCAAATCGATCTTGAGCTTGATTTCAGGCTTGCGGGATCAAAGTTCCCAGCTTGGCACGAATAAGCTCAGTAATCACATGTATGATTTAAGCTTGTATCACCTATAGCTGGTTGCTTGGTTGCTTTAAGCAATCAAGTCAAGCTCTAACATAAGTCACTTGATTCAAGTAAAGCTTGGGCTTATTTAAAATAAAGACAGCACAGTGCGGATTCACTCCCTTGTAGCCCCCAACTTAGTTTAAATGGCTTATACCCACTCTTAGTAACAATAAACCAAGATATTGCAGGTTGCCAACCTGTATAAATCGATTTCCAAAAGTTTTGAGCAACACAAGCCAATATGGGTGAGCCCCTTATCAGTTATGTTCAGGCAAATTCCAAGTTTCAAGCTGGAGAGACTCGAACAATTTGAAATAGATTTCAGTCCTGCAAACAAAACAAAGAAAGAGAAGAATTTTAGATTCATATATAATCCATGATTCATTGGCCTTTTCATCTAATTCCTAGGGGAAGAAGTGTAAGCAAACCTTCATCATCAATCTCGTTGTCCGTAAGATCAAGCTCTTCAAGAAACTGACAATGCTGTCCAATCAAAACAAAAGATTTACTTGGAACAAGGGTGCACGACTCCATCCTTAGCGAAGTCAGGGACCAACACGAGTTTGTGATGTGTGCAATTGAAATGCCTGTTATTTTGCGACAGCAAGTGATGTCTAGTTTCCTTAAGTCCTTGTGTTTTGTCACGATTGAGGAGAGACTTTCATCGGTCACTCCTGTGCATTTACTTACGCTTAGCTCCCTAAGTGATACACACCAATTTCCAATGGCCTTCAATCCGGAACATGTAATAGGGCAGCCATCTAACTTTATTGATTGCAACATGGAGAGCTTCTGCAAGCTGTCAGCAAGAGCAGGAGTGACCAGAGATCCATATGATAAGTTAAGTTGTTGTAGACGTCCTGTCCCATTGGTTAGAGAAGAGATGCCAACATGACTAAGATTCTGGCAGCTCGACATATCAAGAGTCTGTTAAGAGATAAGCAACTTTCAGTTATTGATAAGAATATTTAACACACGCAAATAAGGTCCCAATCAAGTAAAAGATACATATGAAAGGTATCAGTTCTACTAACTAGGTTTTCTAGTTCGTCTATCGAGCAGAAATGATGTGAATCAGTCAATGTTTACACGAAGAAAAACAAAGAAGAAACTCCTCTTGATGAGTGCCAGACTTGTGTATGGTCATGATTCAGAAATTATTAACAACTTTTCTCAGCACACACTGTATTATCTAATGATGGATACCTTTAGTGACTCGCACCCTTGTTTAAGGGTTGTGAGGCTACCATTGTCAATTCCATAGCATCCTTCTAGAACTAAATCTTCAAGATGCGGTAGATTCAAAACTGGAGGCAAGCATTTCTCTGTGATCTGAACACAAAGAAACCAACATTAAATCACTGAATTGAAGGATTTCGATGCAGTATTCAAAGTGAATGAAAGGAAATGGACAAAGTGCTAGATCAATGCAAAGATTGCAACACATGCTTGTCATCAGAGAGATTTATGAATACCAATTTTTTCATGCCTAGTTTTCAAGGCTCGGATGAATCTAATCAAACTCAATATTGATCTTCATCAACAGCTGAATTTGGATCAGCTAAAAAGGTAGCCTACATCAAACATAGAATACGCCTTGAAAGATGGTCAACATTATTTCCGATGCAGAAAATCTAGCTATATTAATCTTAGACGAGCACGTTTTTGATGTGTAAATTGTATTTTAAAGAAGTAGAGGCCCACACAGATGTGACACGCCATTCGATCTGTAAAGAAAATTTGACTCTCAAGGGTGAACCGAAAAATAGAACTAGTCGTGACAATAATATAGTGTGAGTGACCGCTTACTATGTTGATGCGAAGATAAAAAAAAATGAGCGGCGAGATGTAAAAGCCTATAAACTAGCAAAAATATATAAAATAATATTCACTGATATTGTTCTGAGTTTCAAGACATCCACGCCACACCACGTGCGACAGATAATGACCATATAAAAATCTATATCGCTTATGTTCCAAATATGGAAAACCTGCAGACCTTGTTCGTGGAAGTAAATGGGCTAGTTACATATTTATGTTCACATGAAAATAAACCCTGCAGGAAGTAGTTCTCAACATCCACAGTTTGGCGAAATAGTTCAACATGAATCAACGCAAACACTACTCCTTAAGGAAATAAGCATATAAACATAAACAAGTCCTTACAAAACCTAACGGAACAAAAATATCAAACATACTAACATCATGAGCTTTGATTCAAGTATGATACTCATTCTAACAAAACAGGAGAACCAAAACGATACGAGCCTGCTGAGAGGATTAATCCAATGAGACTTATTATTATCAATCAAGACATACTCAAAAACTAAAAGAGAGAAAAACACTTCCAAAGACGAACAATACAGCATCTCAATTGGTCACAGCATTTACATCATAAAAGCCATCTATAAGCTAATCCAAAACAACCAACTAAAAGTCTAGAACAATTGAATTAACAAAGTAGAGGCAAATGAGAACATTAGTAAATTATGATTTAAATAACTAAACAAAATACCAAAAAAAGTAAAGAATTCAAGAGACAATATATGTTTAGTTACCGGTAAGTAAGAAAGATCTAAAGTTTGAATCTCCTTGCACTTGACAGCAATCAAAGACACACCTAAATCACCAACACCCAAACACCATTTCAAGCTAATCAACCTCAACTTCTTACACCCAACAGCAATACACCCAATCCCAATATCAGTGACAGATTTACACCTAACCAAAAACAACCTCTCCAAATTCTTAGCATCAGCAATCACAGCCAAGGCACTGTCTCTCAGCTCAACACAGTTGGACAAATCAATCTCAACCAAATTATAACAACTCGAAACTAAATTGGATAAACCCACGTGGGTGAAGAACCTAGATCTCGAAAGATCAATTGACCTCAGCATTTTGTTGGTAGCACTCGAAACGTAGGATAAAGAAAGGTCTGTTATCAAACAAAGAGAGAGGTCGAGGCGGGTTACATAAGGGTAGCGGCTGAGGACTTTTGTCAAATGGTCGGAGCGCAAGGGTTTCAGGGACTTGCGGTGGTGGGATTCAATCGAGTAGAATGATTTGCATACTAAAGAAAACGATTTTTTGTCAAATGGTTTTTCTTGGAGACAATCAAGGATTGAGAAAACGATTTCTTCAGAGAGAAAATCAAACGGATTGCAGATGGGTAGCTGGGAGGATCGTTGTTTCTTCATCTTCTTGAAAAACCTGATAGAATCTTTGAGGGATTGGAAGGCTGTAATTTTATTGGTTATATTGGGTTTTGAGAGTGGACTGTAGATGGATTTTGGGAAGGCAAGAAATAAGAGCTTTAATAGGTTTATTCAAGGAAGGTTGGGAATGCAGATGGACAAATGGATTCTTTGATAGATTTGGAAGTAACCGTTAACAGAAAAAAAAATGGTGGTTTGCCTGTAATGGCCTGCTGATAACTGAGTGAGGAAGAAGAATGTCCAATTTACGATATTGTCCTTCTTGGAATTTCCCAAAAGTTGGTCTGGTGGTCTTTGTCTTCTTCTAATGACACTATTACCCCTCTTCCCATTTGCTGAATCAAATATGAACCTAAAATTCTCCTCCAGTTTCCCCTCCCTTCTTTCTCTCATGGTGTATTTTTCCATTTTTCAGTATTTTTTTTAACTCTCATTTGCGCCTCTATTTTTCATCTATTATCTCCTAATTTTTTTTTTTACTTTAATTGTTATAAAAAGCTAAAAATAAAATCAAAAAACAACCATTCAAACTTATCCTAGGTGCTTTTATTATGAAAAGAACCGAGTAAAAATATGTTATAGTCAAATGATGTATATATCAATACATGAAAGCCTTTGAAAGAGTACAAATTTGACTACTTTTTCACAAGTCCTACAAAAATGTCTTTGAGAGTGATTTACTTAGAACGAAAGATGGATTAATATGAAATATCATAAATACGAATTCTTTAATAAATTTCTTTTAGATCAATCATTTTAGAGAATTAAGATAAAATCTTAAAAGAATGATGTTCATATTTTCACTCGTCACTTCAATAAAACTTCAAATTAACTAAAAATGTACGTGGTTCCTTGATTTCTAGAGGGTCAAGAATCAAAATTTGTACTCCCTTTCTATTCAAAATTGTTCAATTGATATATTCATTCCGTTTCAAAATAAGTATTTATGATAGTGAGATATTATAAGACAAAGAAAATAATATTTTCATAATACTTATTTTGAAAAAGAAAGAACTGTAATATTTAATGAAAGTATTGTGTTGAATTAAATAAAAAGACTAAGTAAGTATTGTAGTTTATTATAAGTAAAATTAAAAAAATATTTGTGACTATAAATAAAAGTAGAGCTTTTTGAAAAGTAAATGTTTACTTATTTTAAATCATCTTTAAAAGTTAAAAAGAAATTAAGGGTGAAGTTAATTTTTGATAATATAATATAATATTATATAATGATTAAAATAAAAAAGTAAAAAAGATAAAGTAAAACTGCTGAATTCGTAGTATTATTACTTATCGTTTTTTAGCCAAGTGTAACTTATTTTGAATTTGAGGCCGTTTATATAAAAGAGATATATGGCAAATTCGTAATATTTGTGCAGCCGTACGGATGTATAAGTAATTGTGGTGAATGCCGTACGGGGAAGGACAGAAAAGGATGGGTGTAAATAGAAAGAGTTGACCGGGGTAGTTTGGGAATAAGGAGAAGTCATTTTCAGAAATTGTGGTCATATAGGTAGCCAATTTCATTCGGTGGAGAAATTATATGAGGAAGGACATATTCAAGTCCGGATTTGTACGATCAAAACTTTTGATCAGCACAGCTTTCTCGATTATTGATACTTTACCCCCATCCACCCCCCCCCTCATGTTATAGCATTACTCACTTTCTTCCTAAACTTTACCAATATTTGCATTTAATTCCGTAAGGTGAAGATGTATACATATAAGGCCTTTTCATGACAAAACATCAAACAATTTTCAAATAATATACATTGGAAGTTGAATGTAGGAAAAATTGGGGTTGGGTATGAATGAGATGATGGATTACCAATTAGTAATTAGTGCGTTATTTTAGTACATATTATTGCAGAAGATGCATGAGAGAAAAATATATTTTAGCTTCAATAAGCTCATTGTATTCTCAGGCAACTAGTGCAAGGTTGGATTTGGATGTTCACTATATCAACGATTATGAGGCAAACTTAACTCACAAGAAGTTGCATTCATCAAAACCAAGAATCAACGATAATAGAGTATTATTTCTCAGAAGCCTCTTCACTCGTGGAAGTTCATTGCAAATAACCCAAAGGTAAATGGCCATGATTGGGAAAGGTGTATAAGTTGGGGGGGGGGGGGTAAGTGACTATAACAAAGGAATTGCAAATATAGTTTATATTATTATATTGATAAGTTGGGTCATTGGGTGCATATATAGCTGTTGTCCAAAGAATAACCAAAAACTATGCCCATTTTAATAAGAATTATCGAGGAAAGATGGGATTTTAATTAAATAAATTAAAACTTTTTTTTTAATTGTGTTAATATATTCTTATAACGATATTCTCTAAATAAAATATTATAAAATTTGTAATAATTATTAGTACTTACACCCAAACCAAACCTACCATTTTGTTATTAATAATTTTGCTAATTAAAGAAAATAAAATTTCATATTAAAATGAGTTGAGATCATCTGTCTCACTTTTTGTATCATTTTTTGTCCCACTATTTACATTGTGATGAGACCCACTATTAATGAAACCTACTATAATGTGAGTAGTGGGACAAAAAATGGTACAAAAAGTGGGATCGGTGATCTGATCTCTATTAAAATTATACACTGAATAGGTATATCCGGAAGGATTGGAGAAAATATATATTTAAAAAAAAAAAAAGATGAAGAGAAGTATGGAGGGCCGTACGTACTTATTACACGAGTTTGGCCTTTGGGGTCACGTGGGTCAGTTGGAATACCGTGTGCTTAGGCATACAATATGTTAGATGTGTTCAAATACATATAATTATAATAAATTATATACATAATATATATTATTTATATTTTATATTATATTATATACGTAATTTTATATATTTATATGCATTTAAGTACACCTAGCACCGTATGCCTAGACACAGGTCAGCACAAAAAACCCCTTACCCTGATAAGAACGGACCTCCCCCGCCCCCCTCATCATGAAAGTCTGACCGAAAAAAAAAGTGTGTGTGTGAGAGAGAGAGAGAGAGGGGGGAGGTGATAACTGATGAAGGTGATAACTGATGAAGGCCGTACCGTACATAAGAACTCTTGTTTGTTGGGTTGTGAGCTGTGATTCTCGTGGGATTTCCCTACTTTTGCCCAATACTTTTGGCGGATTTTGATAAGGGCGTGCTTTTTGGTCCCCGTTTGATTAATGATTTTCCTTTTCTTTCTTTTCGTATTTTGTTTCATAATTTTATTTTCTATTCTCTTTTATTTTATTACAAATACAAATTTAAAAGATCAAAGATTAAAAAAAGACGTAATCAATATGTGTTTAAGTATCTTCTATTATTTCACTTTTACCCTTTAGTTAATATTTTACAGCTAAAAGTCATTTCAAATTCTTCCTTCATTAATAATTTGAGAGTCAAGGATAATTTTAGAAAATAAACATGCTATTATCACAATATTTAAAATAAAATGGATGAAGTATTTAAATGCATAATGCACTTAAATGTTTGATAACTTGAATATTTGTTGAGCTTTATTTTCAGTTGAACAAGATTTACCTTTTCTTACCATAATAAGTACGTAGAATAAATTGTAATTGAATTATTTCTATCAAAATATTACTCATTAATTCATTTTAACCCGCTTTAATATGTTAAATAGTTCAATCCATTATAATTTATTTAATTTCAAATTTGTGTATTAAAACATGTAAAAAAAAATTAGTACGAATGAGTTTTCGATATGTTAATTCGAATTTAACTAAATCATTTATTACACAATTGAGTTGAACGATTAATTAAATGAGTTATAATATGTTAAATTCATTAGAACTTGTTATTTATTGGAACTCAACTTATTTTAATCTATTTAACTCTTATTGACAGATTTAAATCAGATACCCAAAAACAATTATATGCTACCTACTTTGGTTATTACCAACAATTAATTATTTTATTAATCAGTGTACTCCCTCCATTTTAAAAACTAATTCATCTTTTCTTATTTGACTATTTTAAAAATATAATCTTATTTTTAAAAATACAAAAAAGTTATATAGCTAATTCATGAATGATACAAATATGAATAACTCTTATTTTCAAATACGTGCAATATACAACAAAACTATTCTTTTATGATGAAGGGAATATGTTGGAAAGGTTTTAACCAGTTAATTCATCTTTCATGAGAGAGAACTACGTACAACAAATATGTACATCGGGTTATTTTAATTTAACAAGTGTTTAAAATTGAGAGAGAAAAAGTAATTTAATGCCGCCCAGGCCCTTATGATATTATTTAAATTAATCGCCATTAATAAATTAGTCGAATGATCAAGAGAGAGAGAGACTAGGCAGGGTAGAGACCGACTAGAGGTGGATAGCTTCAACCTCAGATTAGAACTAACTGCGTATTGTAAACCAAATTTTGGAGTTCGAATTTTCTATTTTATTTGGTGTTTCATGCTTACATTTTATTTTTTGTAAAATTATATTTTAATTATTTAAAAAATAATATTAAATTTTAATTAATGAGATATATATTAATATTTAAGAGAAATGAAATATGAGATATTTAATAACATAAAAAATCCAAATTTCAAATTTCTGAAAAGACAAATTTAAAATAGTAGAGACCTTCACTAGATAGGTACGTACGTACGTTCTTTTCCTTTTCTTGTTCTTGACTTTTTACAAATAGTTGAAAATAGTACCACGAACTTGTACTAACAAGTACCTTTTTAAATACCAAAAATAATAATTAAGAAAAAAACTTGTACAGTGGTTTAAAAATTTGGGCTGCCTTTACTCATCCAATTTTTGAAACTTTATTTAAAAAATATATCAAAAATTTATTCACCACTTAAGTTTTAAAAATACAAATTTTCTCTCTCTACCTACTATTTTTACATACCCCTATATTTCCTTTATATTCTATCAAACATCACATCAAATCACAATTATCATACACTCTCTCTTTCTTTTTCCATCACTATCATATACTCCCTCCATTCCAAATTAATTGACCTCTTGAAAAGAAATTTTTTTTCCAAAATAGTTGATGTCTTGCATATTTTTTCTACATTTTTTCTAAATTACCCTTTTATCTCATTTATATCTCTTTAAATGAGAGAAGAATTTGAAAAGATATCATATGTAAAGTGAATATAAAATTGGAAATTATAAGATATTTAATGCATTCCTTGATTAGTGTAATTTAATTTTAAACATCAATTATTTTGGAATGGAGGGAGTAATTTTTTTTTTATTTAAAGGACAAAATTGTAAAACTCTTATAAAATCAAAACCAACACAAAATAAAAATAAGAAAACAAAATATATTAAAAAAAACTCCATGTACAAACGCACCATTGATCTCTTACCCGCAGCAACATTGCAACCATTCCCGCACCAACGATTTCAAATCTCGCACCAACAGTTTCAAATTTCAAAATGATTTAAAATGATATTGAGCACTTAATTACTTACTTTTCTTGAAAAATAAATATGAAGATTATGAATTTTTAACATCATTAATCATATTATATGTCGTGTTCATAATCATGATCTTTATCTTCAGTAGTGAAAAAAATTATACTCCTTATTAATCATGCTTAGACGCTCAGCATACTAACCAAAATAATGGGTTTAAACATTCGCCTAGCAATTTTCGCAGTAGATTTTGTTGAAAATAGAGCTGATTTTCATTGTTCCAAATAGCGAATGTGGCTGATGTGAAAAATTGCGCACTGGTAAGCATGCTGGATCTAGGGACATTTCCTCCTCCGAAAGAATTGCACATTAGATATTACTTGAATCAAATTTGACTTAATCGATATTAATAAATTATAGTCGAAAATTGACTCATCAAGAATGGGGAGAGAGGGAGAGAGAGAGAGAGAGAAATTTAGAATTCAAATTTCGTGTCTTTCGATAATCCTATGTTCCGTATAGCTCGGATGGTTGTTAAGTGTAATGGACGGTCAGCAGAAAAATTTGACAAAATATCAGCAATATTTGACGAAACAACAAAACAATATACTTACCTATAACAGCAACTTTCTCTATCAGCAGCAATCTTTAGCTGCTCGCCGTTCAATTCACATGACACTCATCCAACGTTTACTGAATTGCACAAAATTTGGATTGCGAATTCGATCAAGAGAGAGAGAGAGATGTCATTTGGGACAATGACGAACTAAGCAGGTAGGGATGGGATAGATTTAACCTCACATTAGAACTAACTGTTTACTAAAAACAAAATTTTAGAAAACAAATTTAATCTGAAAATGTATAATACAGTACACAAATATTTTTAGGCTCAATCAAAAAATTAATATGTGGTGATATTTAACGATATGATATACTATTTTATAATAATTAAAATAATAGTATATTATATCATGATCAAATTTTTTAATTAGAAAATTTTTGGGTGATTTAAGTACTAAGATGAGCACTCAACTCAAACCCGAGGGCAGTAAAGACCTTCATCAGATACATACATGCGTACGTTCTTTCCTTTTCTTGTTCTCGACTTCACCACTCGTTGAATAAAATTTAAATACCACCAACCAACTTGTGCAAATTATTTTAAGCACCTAGGTGCTTAAAGCATGAAATACTCTCCACCAGCTATGATAGACACGTGCTCATCTAGGCATTTGGAGAGTGAGAGTGAGACTTGGGGTATTAGCCAAAACCGAAAAACGGTTTCCTCAATTCACGGTAGTTACACTATACTCTTTTTTGATCACATAATACTCTTTTTTGATCACATGATACTTCTTTTTTATGACAATATACTCCATACTTATTAATACTGCATATGAGTTTTTGGTTTGTGTGATAATATGTTATACTCTTTTTTAGATTCAACATACTCTTTTTAGAGAGCATTATACTCTTTTTCTAAATGTTCATACTCTTTTACGCGCCGTAAAAGAGTCAATTACTATGAAGTGGGTCCCACAATAAAATTACAGCGTGTACATCACACTTGCTGGACGGGTGGTGCCTAGGTACCCCTAATACTAATTGACCAACTTGTAGTAACTAGTACTCCCTTCGTTCCATAATATTAGTCATTTTGGACTTATGCACATATATTAAGACATAATTTATATTGACAAAGTTACCCTCATTAAATACTCTCTTTATTAATGAGAAAAGAGATAAAGTGTAATTTTTTTTTATATCGGGAGGGACGGGTCACTAGCCTGTTGTGCTTCGCATGACCTGTCTACCAAGTCTGTCGTTCTCCAAAATATGCTCTAACGTCCACGGGGGATCTCGATAATACTTCTGTGCTTGCCTGGACATCAAACTGAGTCTTGCAAGATGGTCTGCCGCTGCATTGCCTTCCCTGAGAACATGCCGGAATTGCACATGCCATTCCCGATTCAAGAGACTCCTAATCTTACCCACTAAATCACCATGAAGACCGTTCCTGCTGCCCAAGTTGCCAACTTCCTCCAACGTCTCACTGCAGTCAGATTGGATCAGCACCTGTCGCCATCCATCCTTCCAAGCTTGAGCCAAACCAGCTATAATCCCTCTTAATTCCGTTCTAATAATCCCCTCGTTGGTCCCTTTCTCTCCAAAGCCTCCCAACCATCTACCCATATGGTCACGCAGCACCACTCCACACGCAGCTATCCCTTGCGCATCACCCCTCGTACCATCCGTGTTTACGCAAACCTATCCTTCCGCCGGAGCTATCCACCGCACTCCTATAAGCTGTTCCATACCTAGCCCCAACCCGCTGCCTTGCAGCTGATCATAGGCCCGCAAACATGCCTTTGAGGCCGCCAGAATTGTTGCTACTTTCCGAGGTAGCTCCGTTTCTGTGTGGTTAAACACTACGTCGTTTCGCCACCGCCAAAGCCAATAGCAAACTAACCCAAACGTGCAAGCATTGTTCAGGTCACCTTTCACCTTGAAACACCCTTTCACTCCTGCTAGTAACCAATCTTGAATGTTCAGGTTCCCAAAATCCTTCCTTGTGGTGTCTCCCAAAAACGCCACCCTTGTGGAAAGTAGGTGTAAAAGATTCTTAGAAATCCTAAAAGGACAATTATTTTGGAATAAATTTTAACTTCTAAAAGGACTAATATTATGGAACGGAGGGAGTACCATTTTAAGTACCAATAATCATAATATTTAATAATAGAAAATAAACGATTTCTTTCTAATTTCATACCCTACGATTCAGGCCTTCAAAAAAAATTAAAGTTTTGGAAATTTAATTAAATTTAGTCCAGCAACCAACCTACTAAGGGACTCAACTAATTATTCTACCCATCCCATATGTCCTATACCCTAATTATCCATTAGTACCGTATATCTCAAAAAAAAATTGTAGTCGTGTTTTTAAATACGATAATTCGAATCTTCTGTTTCAAATAATGTCTCATTTAAAATTTTTTTTGCAATTGTCAGAAAAATAAAGCTGATCACTTTGTTTTATATAGCGAATGTGGGAAATGTGAAGAACTGCGTGCACTTGCCGATTACCATGCTGGATCTAGGGACAGTTAACCCTTTAAAGGTTGGAAAAAATGGTGGCGGCGCCTCACCTTAGTACCGCCTCCAGCACCCTCGCAACGCTTTTAACATCACAGATCACAGTTGCTAAATCTCAACGGTTTTCTTTACCCAAAAAAAACAAAAAAGGAACCTGTTTCATGAATGTTCTTAAATCAGGCAAAAAAATCAACATGCGGTTCTTGAATGTGCTTTATTTTGACAAATCTTCCTAATTTTCATGATCATTCCCTGTTCCTAATATCTTTGCATCGCATCGTCAGTAATCAAGCAGCAGAAAACCAAACTTTGTAAAATAAAGGATATCTAATGCAAACGTTTCTGCACACTTTAGTAACCAACATATACGGGAGCGTAGTTGGTAAGCATTGACAAGAGATTTTAGTTCTGCATTACCACTCATTTGTTATAGCTGATCAGTTATAGCTGATCAAGAATCTACGGTCTGTAAAACAAGACCAATCAAAAAACTCCTCTACTCACCAAATGTTCTTTTTCCGGCAAGATTTATGCATTCTAAATGCAAAATGCAAATCACCATTGGCACACTGCTCTTCAACTATGCACTATGCAAAAAGATCAGATCACTCAAAAGTGACTAACACCAACGAAGCCGATCTTTATGCTACTTTTATGAGAGTAAAAGCAACTCTGACTTCAGTTAGTCTATCTACATTGTCAAACTAACTAACCCTGCCCTTCACTTTTGATCCCAGTATGAAGACAGAGTACAAATGCAGTACTCCTTCCTTCTAGTGACAAAAACATCAAATATTTAACAATGCATTATCCAAAGGCCAATACATAGCATAAATTTTCAAGATCAACTCCTTGGTCACTAAATCCTGTACTAATATTAAGAAAAGGAATATTCCTGCTAGTTTAAGTGAAGCAAATAAAGTACACCATGTAAAGTACCATAACTCAATAGAATTCCTACAAGTTTAGTGGTTGTGTTCGAGCGATTTATGCCCTAAACCTAAGCTCACATGGAAAGTATAATAACCATAAATCCTAAGCTCACATGGAAAGTATAATAACCAGCCAGGATTTGATAATAATGGAAATGTGCATGCTCAAATGGAGCATGGAGCCACAGTTATAAATGCAAGGCCACATTTACACCACAGCAGATAATAATACTTGATGGTTGGCAAAAGGCAAGAATATACCATATTAATTATGTGTAATAAAGAAATGATGCAAAGAATTCGCAACTTCAGCTAGAAAACCAGAATCCCATGATACGATCAAGATCTATGCCTTAAGCTTCCTGCTCAAAACGCGCCTGTTGTGCCAAATACCGTTCCTATCACCGTTCATTTGACTTTTAGCAGACATTGAACACTGATCAGTCCGGCCACCTTTATTCTCAATCTCTTTTTGGAGCTTACGCCGCCTCATCCTATTCTCCAGCCGCATACCACGTAATGCACGAACTCTCTTCTCGATTTCCAACGCTTGCGAGAAGTTCCAAATCCTCACAACACCTTCTTCTCCTCCACACACAATACGGTCTACACCAATATCCACTGAAAACAAATTGGGTCCAAAGCCATGTATCATCCTTTGTGGGGGCTCCACATTTTTAGGGTTCACCTGGCCAACCTTTGAGGAATGCCGGATAGTCTTCAAAAGCTTCCTCACATCAATAAGTGAAAGCTTCCCGTCACTGGAAGATGAAACAAGCCACGGAAACTCGAATGCGAGAGAGTAAACGGGGCCTGAGTGAGGAATCCAAGTTGCAACCTTACGCACGTTTCTCGGTACACTACTGCAAATCTCAAACATGTGTATTGCTCCATCTTCCCCTCCAGTAAATAGGAAATTCCCAGTGTGACTTCGTGCAAGAGAGTAAGTGTTACCCACATGGGCATTATTTATCATAGTGATCAGTGCCCCAGTATTGGTCTCCCAAACGTACACATCGGACCCTGATGTGCTTACAACTGTAGTATCATGTGGGACCACGCCCCATACCCAGTCATTGTGCCTCAAGACGTTCAAGCACTTCAACAAAGAACGATCCCAAACTCTTATTGTCATATCCCAGGACCCGCTATAGATTCTAGAAAGGTCCAACGCAAGGCAAGTGATAGGTCCTTCATGCTCCCAAAGCCGGAACTCAGTATTCTGATTCACAGGTCCCTTCAGATCAAACAGAAAAGGGTGTCCATCTTCTGCCCTCCAACCATGTACGAAACCGTCAGATCCCCCGGCGATCAACAGCTTTGTATCTGCAGCAACAGCTCGAATAGTGCAACCAAGAGGCCTGGACGAGGCAATTGACAACCCTTCTTCCATGTCCCACATACGAATAATTGAATCATAACCCGAAGTAAATATCAGCTTCTTAGAAGGCAGAACAAAAACAGTTCGAACAGCTTCAGTGTGGCCATAAAGGACATCGACGCTATAACGGCCCATAAATGTCTTGCTCCTGAATTCTCTCTCCACAAAAAGTTCCTTCCATGACTTCTCATCAGAATATACCGCACCCAGAGATGTTGGGACCACCGGAATTCCCCATCTGTCACAATAGAACTCTTTCCACACATGATGCTCCGATGCAATCCGATACAGCAGCACAGACACACAAGAAGCTAAACCAAGCTCTTTCGGCTCTAGGCAATTAAATATTTCAGATATTAAAGCTGAGGGAAGATCAGTTATTGACCTTCGATGACTCGTCACACACTCATCTACTGGCAACAATTTGCTGCCCGAAGAAGTTGTAATTACAGTATTATACTGCAAATCAGCTAAACTTGTCAATTTTCCGGATCCCTTTACACCGACCCCACAATCAACAGCCACAATCTTCTCAATACCAGTATGATTCGAATCAACTTCGACACTATCGTCCAAACTCTTTGCAATCTCTTTGCTCTCTTCGAATTCAAATGCCATAAAAATTTCTTACCCTACACCTAAATAAAAGAGGCAATGTCCGTAGGCCTCCTTGTGCAAAATGTTCAAAAAAAAATCCCAAATTCAACGACAAACCCAATTTTCTAGACTAAAAACCCAACTCGAATCCACCGGAAAAACGGAAATTTTGGAACCCTAAATGTCAAAACCAAAATTGTTTTTCCTTGATAGGAAAAAATTAGGGATCTTGAAAAGAAAAACAGGATATTGCTACAACCAACAGATATTAAATGGCTAGGAAAAACGAAAAAAACTAATAATATAATGAATTGAGATCAGAGAATTTTGAAAAAAGAAAAGGTTAAGACACAAGAAAGAACAAACCCTAATTAATTGAAGTAAAAATGGGCGTCAAGAGAAGCTTGGAGGTTACCTTAGCTACTCCTTTGCATACTGAAAAGAGATTATCAGAAGCGCAAAAATTCGGCAGGAAAGCGATGACAAATATAAAAAATTGTGTTGCAGAGAAAATTGAGGATCGTAGGTTGTACGAGTGATTAAGGACTTGGGGTGGAGGGAGAGGTTAATTTCAATTTACCCCCTAAGGTATGTAAATTTGTCAATTTGAGATTTTATTGATTTCCTCTTTTCGTCGTGTGTGTGTGTATGAGTGCGATCATGCTGTTGCAATTGGGGTTTTGATTTTCTTTTTAGGCTACCGAATGGAGAAAAAAAAAAAACCACAGCATCGATATATGTCCGATGAGATGGTGCATTTGATCCAGCCTTGAATTTGGGATCGACCACACTGCTTTCGTCAAAGATCGAAATTCGATTTTCTCTATCTCAAATGAAGTCTCATCTTCTGTCACATAAATTTTAAAAATAACATGTATACTACTAATTTACTATAAATTAAAATTTATTATTTAAGGGTCATATTTTAAATGGTGCTGACTCAAAAATCGCGCATTTGACGATTAAGCTGGATCCAAGAAACGTGTAACTTAAATTTATTTAGCTATACTTTATGTCTCAATGAGGGCAAAATTAAGTTTGGAAAACATAGGATAATATGAAAATTTGTATTTGCACATAGGCTTTTGAGTTGTTAAGGATGTGTTAAGAGATGCAAGTATGCAAAACCAGTGCCATTGGTCATTACATTGTTGATTGCTCTCTTTCAAGTGCCCTAAAGACCAAAATTAAGGTGGATGAAGATACTTCAATTGCAAAAATTCTCCTACAATTTTGAACTTAGGGCCGCAAGGCACTAACGATTTGAGGTAGAGGGAGAGGTTAATTTCACTTTACCACCCTACGGTATGTAAATTTGTTAATTTGGGATTTTATTTATTTATTAATTTATATTCTTTTCCTCTTTTTGTTGTGTGTGTGTGTGCGCGCCCATTTGGGGGTCTGATTTTCTTTTCATGCTATGAATGGAGAAAAAAAAAAAAAAAGCCTATACCAACATGGATATATGTTCCATGAGAACGTGCATTTGATTGAGCCTTGAAATGGGGATCAACCACACTGACCAGAAAATCGATTTTTGATGATATGATATGATATTTTGTAATAAATAAACTATAAAAAAAATAAGAGATAAAATGCTGACTTTTTGAAAACCACATCACATTGATGAAACGTTAAGCCGATCTTATTGACCATTCAAGTAGTCTATACAACTTCTCAAAGTGAATGAGGTGCCTCCTAACGCGGTAGACATGTACGCTGTAGAGTATTGCAGCCAGTGTCACCAACACGAAAGATAAAACGATCAACTTCCAAAAATCCTGAATGAACAAATGTAACGCGACAAAGTTAGCCTGCTATGGATTATTACTCGAGGGAACATTGAAAAATCCCTAAAGAAACTTCACAAATCAAGTTCAGTAAGAAGTTGCCGAAATGGGGAAGCACCTGAGGATTAGAGATGATTAAGCCCATTACATAGGTCATCAAGTCCAAAAAGGACTGAAGAGAGTTTTGAACGCCTCCAACAACACATCGATCAGATTCATGAATTTGATCCTGTATCATCACGAAAGAAAGAAAAACTGACTGTGTGTATATATGGGGAAAAAGAAAACAAACATAAAGTTTTTGTTTTCTCTCTCACCTGCATTTGTTGAATGACAGACAAGTCAAACATCCAAAGTCCCAATCGCGATATCGCTACTCCACCCATCAGTGTAAATGCTGACTTAACATTGTTTTTCACCCATATTGAAGCCACACAAACCAGGAGGCAGCTCCACTATCACAAAAACAAATAGAGAAGGAAAACAAAAAAGAAACCATCAGACATATCACCTTAAGATATTGTAATCAAGGATTTCAGAGACTCAGTCTCGATTCTTGGACACAATTTCTAGCTTAAAACTGAACTAATATTTTTATTTTTATTTTGAAAACTGAACTAATTTAATTGGCTTATTTGGCAGATTATCCAAGAGCATTAAGAATGAAACTGTTTCAACCACACTACACGGTTACCTGAGACCAGATACTCCAAAGTCCTGTCCGAAGTGTTGAAATTCTAGATTGCAGATTAGGGTAAAGGAATGTTGCAGCAATTCCAATTATAGCGCTAATCCCTCTAGCAATACCGATAATATATGCAGGTATACCTTCCCATTCCAGTGCAGCTGTCATCAAGGTTCCGAAGCTGTAAGAACAGAAAAAAGCCTAGATTAATAATTTAATAAAAATAAGGGAAGGATACTATAAAATGTAGAAACTGCAAGACATGGTACCATATATCTGACTGAAAGGTCAAAAAATTATGAGGATCACCTGAGGACAGTGAAATACAATAATGCAAGAGCTACTCCAGGGAGCACCACATCTTGATTGAGGTACACTCTCCACGCACGAATATAAGAAATATTCAAAATCTTCTCCACGACTTTTCTTGTCCAGCTGCTTTCAGATGCCTCAAACTCATTTTGACCGCAACTTATGCTGTCTTGGTCCCGAGAGGTAGATGGGGTCTCTTCGAGATCGATTGGTGTAAGTCTAAAGTCCCGTTTTTGGCTGCTTTCACTTAATGTTGGAATCCCTTTGTATACAGAAGTTAGAAGCCAATACTGCAAGCAAACAGAGATGATATTCCAAAGTGCTAGAGTTATAGCTGAGGCTGTCAAAGATATAAAGCTGATAATGAACCCAGTAGCCACAGGTGCAAATAATTTGCAGACTAAATCAATTCGTCTAATAGTTGAATTCATCCTTGTCAATAGCTCAGGAGGGTGCCCGTCTGATATCACCACGACCCTGTAATAAAATTCTTAGCTATCTACCGTTGAAAAAAAAAAAATTTTTGACTAAAAGAATTACCATTCTCTTTCTATTAAGATAGTTCCTGCTAGAGTGGAAAGCACACCAATGGCTCCAGAGATATTGATCGATATCACAAGTGCTACAAATGCTATGCTATTTGTAAACCTCAATTCTGGGTAGGTCAATACCCCAATCACTGCACCTCCAGCAACAATAAAAGAGAGATTTTGAGTCAGCAACCATATCCGGAGAACCTGTCCAAAAAACATCAAGGTTATAGAGAGTACAATCAGTATGACAGACAGGAAGAAAAAGAGAAAAATGAAAACAGGAAAAAGGAAGGACATTGTGGTAATAATGTGTTCCTCTTTTATGCAACTATTTGTGAATTTACTCCTTTGAGATCCAACACTTTTGAACAATTATATATAGAGTAACGGGGAATAGAAAGTAGAAGTGGGATCAAACCTTCAGATATGTCAACTTATCAACCAAGTCTCCGATGAGAGGACCAAATAATGCTGTTGATGTAGACTCCACCACACCATACGCTGCAGCAAGGAACAAAGAATCTGGCCAAAGATTGATCATGTATAAACCAACTGAAAATTCCCACATTCTGCAACCAAAATAAGTTCCAATCAGAGCTTTGAAATATACTAATTGAATATACTAGTATATTAACTGCAGTCTATTGCACACACCAAAGGTAGAACCCACACCAAAATAAGTTCCAATCAGAGCTTTGAAATATACTAATTGAAATACTTTCTCCATTTGAGATCAAAGAAAATTAGAGAAGTAAATTCTTGGTCAACCCACCTCACGTGTTTATGTAAAGGTGCTTTGGCTTGACTTACTGTTAAGATCTTGTAACTGAAATTTCACAAGTTTCAATAAGGAGCACCACCAGTGATTTCTTGAATGTCGATCCATTTTTCTCTGGTTCTTATTGATAATATTTAGAGTATGATGGTGAGAATCCTTGAAGATTTAAATGAAGATAAGACATCTGAGAAATCGACATGTCCAATCTTACCACTTCAATTTTATGAGATAAATAAATAGAATTTCCAAAGATCAAACTGAGTGTAGGAAAGTAATTTGTACTAGGAAAAGGAAAAGAGCATATAAAAGTTCAGATCAGGAGATTTTACCTTTAGCAAGTAATAGTATCTATCATTAAAAGGCAAAATAAGTAATCACAGGAGAATAATCAATTCAATTCTGTTAGACATCCAATAACCGAAGGTTTGATATGCCAGTGTAGTTGAAATATATGGGTATGTGTTTACATAAACATCTAAGCTTATATACAAAAAACATATAAAATGAAAAGAAAACTAGATTGATTGAGCATATTTATTTCCAATAGAATAGATCACCGTAAGAGAAATTGAGAATGAAGAGATAGGAAAGAGTGATAACCGGGCACCCCATCTGGCCAAGAAATGGCCTGAATACAAATAAGTAAGAAGATTGGTAGTCAAAGCTTCTTCATTTTGTTGTTTTGCTTGTCGTTCTTGCTGAAACAGCAATGGTTCCTCCATTGCACAACTACTACCAAATCTTCTATTTGAATCCCTTCTTCTATAACATCTAACGGAGTTAGTTGTCTATCTCTGAACACTTAAGAGTTGTATCTTAAATAGTAAATGTGATTGTCTTCTTGAAAACAGCTGGTTGGTCTTCATGGCATAGAGCAAGTACGAGAAGACAAAAGCAGAGTATCTCTGTTAACTCTGCAAGGATTACTTAATTAAGAGGTAGGGACTGCCTATTATGTTAGTAATTATTGAAAGTGACAAATGCACGCATGAAGAGGGGGAAATTGGCCATGCTCAAGTGGGCAGCATCCATTAATTTGGGGCAAGCTAGCAGACCATTTAGCTGACTGGCCAAAGATAGAACGAGTCAATGTTGTTTTGCCAACCAATGGGCAGTTGACTATTTAGTTTCCAAGTCTAAAAATAACACGAAACCAAAATCTTTTTCTCCTTTTCCCCTCTCCCCCCTCATTTACTAGCATCTACTTCTCTCCTCTCTGTTGTTACTCTACTTCCCCCTCCATCATCAGTTAACATCCACAGACTCTTGCCTCTCCAATCATAAGTAGTTCTGACAGCATTAAGCCTGTCAATCTGGGTTATAATGGGTTGAGTTATAATAAATAACAGGTTGTAATAGGTTCAATCTATTATAACTCATTTAATTAACCGATCAACTCAATTGTATAATAAATAAGTTAAGTTAAATTTGAATTAATATTGAATCAAGGTAGTCAAGATCGGGATGTAAATCGTAGGATCGTACGATCTTAAGATCTTAGGGTAGGGTATCTTGTAAGATCGGTTTAGGATCGGGACTGGGCCAAGATCGCTAGGATCGTGAGGTAAGATCGTACAAGATCGCTAGGATCGTACGATCTGGACCGATTACAGCGATTTCACTTTCTGGGTCAAAAAATGGGTTAAATTCACCAGATCGGGTCGGATCTGGGTCGGATCTTGTCGGGCCTGGTATAAATTAGCAGCCCCAGCCCAAATCGCTATGTCTTCTGCCCTGGAAACGAGCCGCGAGGGAGGAAAGAGGCCTGCGACAGTCTTCTGCCCTCGAGTCGACCTAGTCTGCCTCGACCCCACATCGAATCGCCAAAGGAAACCGGTCGGACTTCGAATCGACCTCGTCTACCTCTACCCGTGACCTGTCGTCACTCATCAGCCCCAACAAACTCGATTTCCAGGTTGAAGGTTGAAGTCTTCTGTGCAAATCCTCTATTTTGTTTATGTTGAGACTTGAGAATGTTATGTTTGTGTTTGTTTTTTATGAATGTTATCATTGTTTTGACTTAATTATGTTGTTATATTTATGTTTGCATATGTAATATGTATAATAAATTTTAATGTTAGGCATGTCGTAAGATCTTACGATTTTACGATCCGATCTTACGATTCCGATCTTACCCCCCCTCTTCGATCTTACTTAAGATCCTGTGTTTGACTACCTTGATGAAATCCAGTACAGCGAAATCGTAAGTTCTTTTTTGGTGAAGGTTGTTCCATGTAGTAGCAAGTACTTCCTCTCTCTATCCAGTTTGAAATTTGAAATTTGAGGAAAGAACCCGCAGTTGTCGGTAAAATTTGAAGGCGTATTCTTCTAGAGAAATGCGAGCTCAGTTACTGTTACCTCTAAAGTGTAATGTTCTTCAGGTTAAAGATGATTGCCTTTTTGCAAATTTTTATCTTGACTGGGTTATGAAAGGATTTACTACTGGGCTGCTCATTGAAACTCTGAGGTTTAAACTTCAATGGGCAGTATTATTCCTGTACCTGGATAGAATATAGTTGTCAATATCTTACAACACACGATGCAATTCAGGATACGATGTCCATAATACGTATTGCTTAGATGAATCGAGATAGTACAATTCACGATACATATATTACGATATACTGATACGGACGATACACTTCGATACATAAATCTCGGGTTTGGTAGATGCCGAAATTAAAGAACATAAGAAAACTACTATTTTCTGCCTGAGAACTACTAATTTTAGTCGATCCTAGGTGATTGGGCAAGAGTTGAATGATTGAGTATAATTTTGCCTTTGATTTAGGTTCTTCGAATATTCTTTGAAATATATGCAATAGAGATTGAAGACCTGGATTAAAACTATATGACTTCTAACGCATCTTGTATATCTTGTTGTAAGAAAGTGGGATCACAGTGCATATGGTCGTCGCCAAAAAGAGAAATTTGTCTTCTTTAGATGATGTATGATTTGAATAAGAGTGATTTTACATCAAAATAAAGTCAGACAAATAATTGCTACTGATTCTATTAGATATAAGTTTCTCGTCCGTCCCAAATAATTGACAAGTTTTGATCAAAATTAGTCTATGTAATTGTACTTTGGCAAATATTTCAAAAATAATTATTTATTTTTTTTAAATTTTGAAAATTGTTATTGATAGTTTACTTATCATTCTTACATTGATTAAAATATTAGAATATAAGACATAATGAAGTATTTTAAATAATAATGTAATAACAATTTCGGTGACAAAAATTGTCACTCATTTTGGACGAATGGAGTAGAGTGTATTTAAAAGTTGTTCTGTCTTTAACAATACAATACGTGATACGATAAGATTTTTGACACCTTCGTTTCACGATATGATTCACGATTTGACCAATTATTCCATCTCAAAAGTATGGCCAGAGCTTAACTATAGAACATAAGCATATTAGCCACAGTGAGAGGTAAAAGTAAGATGCACTCAACCAACATATATTCTGTAGGTAGTGCATTGAATTGTGATTGGTTTCTGTATTTTAGATTTAACCGTTGAGAGCTTCACATTTGTTTTTGCTATACCATTTGAAATTGTTATCCTTATGACTCTCTGCTTTTGGTACCAGTTAGAGTTGAATATACGCCCTCTTGCGCTTTCAGCAGACTGGCTGAAGCATGTTGATTCAGTGGCTACGGTTGGTTCAGCTTCGCATATTGTGATTAGTTCTGCTCGTGTACCATCAAAAAATGTGATTGGCCGGAAAAGATCAAGGGGTCCTCCGGATTTGGAGCCCAAATCTTCTTCAAATGCTGCCTCTGGATTGGGTCTATTGTGGTGGAGGGGTGGTAGGCTCTCAAGACAGTTGTTCAATTGGAAAGGTTTGCCTCGGTCGTTTGCTTCCAAAGCTGCGCGCCAAGGTCTACATTTTCTTTCTTCGTTTCAATCTTTTTGACCGTATCTGTTTTTTGCAGATTATTTTAGAATGAATTATGATGCTGAATTGTTCTTTTCTTAAATTTTGGCAGCTGGCTGTAAAAAGATTCCTGGAGTTTTATATCCTGAGAGCTCAGAGTTTGCAAAGAGAAGCAAGTATGATGCCTGGCGAAGTTCTGTCGAGAGATCAGTTAGTGCGGAACAGCTTGCAGTCATGGTACGTTTTCCTGGCTCCAACTTGTATTATTAGTGGTTGGTGGTGGCAATGTTCTGCCTGGACCACATTAAATTTCTTGATTAAACTTCTTGGTTCATTAAACTTCAAGGTGCTGCTTCAATGATACTTTTTGATGGTTAACTGGAGTTACTTGTTCATTAAACTTCTTTTGCTTCCCCCACCTCTTCAGGTTAGAGAACTTGATGCAAACATTAGATGGGATGATATTGAAAACAGTAATTGTCTTTCCAGCATGGACAAGGTATCTCAAAAATCAATCAGGTCGTTTAAAAAGGTCATAATCCGCCGGAAGGCTTTAGAAGGAGGTGTGGTGAAGTATCTTCTTGATTTTGGCAAGAGAAGATTTATTCCTGATATTGTTGCAAAACATGGATCCAAGCTAGAAGAGTCATCAAGTGAAAGAAAGAGGTATTGGCTGGTAGAATCTTATGTTCCCTTGCATCTTCTTAAAAATTTTGAAGAGAAGAGAATTGCTCGCAAGTCTAATGAGACTTGTTCTGGGAAACTTTTGGTGAGTGGACGAGTAATGAAGAAGTCGTCAAAGAAAGAAGCGTTTTCATACCTTTTCTCAAAAGCAGAAAGATCTGAGAACTATCAGTGTGGCCACTGTTACAAGGATGTTCTGATCAGGTAATATTTTATTTCTGCGTTCTACTTTTATTCTTTATTTATACCTCCTACTACCTGCGTCTTTCTTGCCTTGGTTTTGTTTGACAAGATATTTATTAGTTATGAATCAGCCTCAAAATTCAGTGTAATTCCAATTTACTGAAAGTGGGTGCAAAAAATAAAACGAAGAAAGAAAAGGAAAGTGGGTGCTTCTCGGCCTAGCAATCCAACTCTGACATGCCTGCCTCGAGGCCTAAGACTTTCTTTTCTTGTCCCATATGTCATCTGAGAAATTAATGAAAATATCAGGGTAGACTAATTCCATTTTCGCCTGGCCTCGAGTATACTATCTGCATTCCTCCTTGCATTATATTTTCAATGAACTTAGAATTGTGAAGGTTTTTCTTGTAGGAACAAATTGATCCCCTGTTTTACAGTTTCATTTTTCCTATGGTTGAGATTGTAGTGAAAAGTAGGTTTAGCTAGGGATGACAGATCTCATATCAATGGGATAATACTTCCAAATGGGTAGTTATAGTTCAGCTTGTAATTTGTCAATGCCAATGGTTTTGTTCTGAAAATGACAGATGTCATTTACTGGAGTTTTCTCACCTCTTTTTTGAGGGAAAAGAGTGGTTTAACAGGGGGCTGATCTTGATCCTAATCAGCTTTACCCTTTAAAAGAAACATCCACCATTCCATCACACCATCATCCAGCTCAGTTATCTCTTTATTCTGCCAACTGTTATGGACATACAATTAGATTCTCCTTGATGTCTGTTAGAGCAAAGAGTAGACTGGACATACCATCAGGCTGCCTTCAGTGGAGAACAGATGGTGATATGTGGTCATTGGAGTTAGTTCTGCATCTCCAATGGCTGCCAGGATCCCGAGGTGGAAGATGCTGAGGTAGATGATCGTTGTATGGTGCCATTCTGTTAGGGCTACTTCAATGAACCCTATGAATATTTGGCAAGCCGATGTTTACACCTTGCTTGGTTATAGAATTGGAAGGATAAAGTACCACATGACGTTACTTTAGCACTTCCCTTTTTCTAATGGCCTTCTGCCTGAGGGTTGAGTTGGCAAAATACTTGAATGTGATGGAGTTTTGATTTTTTATAGTGTGAAGGAAAAAGATTACACTGCGCTTATGAATAAGCGATGAAAGCACCATATTGTGCTGCCTTGTCAATTACAGTACATCTCCATCCAATTTAGCTGCACTGATTGAATCTTTTTTCTCGTATGCAGGGAGGCTGTGAGCTGCCAATTTTGTGAAGGTATGTTTTAATAAAACTCATTACACCCACCCCCAAAAATAGAGAAAACGAAGAAAGAAAATGTTGTCTTTGGTTATGCTCTTGAAAGTTGATATTTTTAATGAGATATGAGCAGGTGTACTGCATAGTACACAAAACTTTCAATCAAATCTGTTGTGTGGGCTGTATGCTGCAGCACGCACTGCGAACTTGGTTGAACTTGCAGTGTTCTTTGCGATGCACTCAGTATTTTTTCCACTAATGACAGTACTGTGTTTAGATAGAACCATTACTAATCTCACATGTTTTTTTTTACATCCGACAGAGAAAGAAAGGGAAAAATAGGAAAAATGATTAAATAAGAATCGTCCGAAAATGGGTTACTCCATCACTGTCTTCCTTTAACAATTGCTTAATCCATAGTTATTAAAGGCGCAAGGCGCACCAAAGCGCAAAAGGTGTGCCCGGGGCCTAGGCGCAAGGCGCAAGGCGCGCGCCCGAGGGACGAGGCGCACAGAAATGCTTTAAAATTAACTAAAAATATAATATAGTTATATACAACATCAGCATAAGCAAATAAACCAAATGCAAGTAGTAAATTAAA
>JAOWAN010000047.1:707854-728170 GCA_028566635.1 Lobelia cardinalis | reverse complement strand
CCCCCCCGATATTGAAGCATTCTTTATTAATCAAGTATGTTGTTAGGTAGTACAAAGTTGGTATTTAGCAATTTTTCTAGGGAGTTGAACTGTTGTAGGGATTCTGGATCCAGTCTCAGATGAAATAACAAACTGAAAAATGGCCTCACTGAAAACTGTTTACAAGGGATGTCACTGGATCAAGATAGAGTTCTGCAAGGAAATGGAGATAGACAGAATCAGAAAGGCTTTTTTCCTAATATTACATCTTTAAGAGTTCCCCACATCCCAACCGAGCAAATTACAAAAAGCAGTGCTAGGTATACCGACAGAGTATACCGCATAATCAACCGTCGTGTTTTACGGGTTTGTACATTCCATCAATGTACAAGTTCGTTAAGCAGGTTGGTTAATTTTGGCGGTATACACTATCAGTACACCAAGCATTTTCCGATTACAAATTAGGGAATCTAAGCCAGCACGAACTTCAAGGCAATGATTGCAAGCTTTTAGTTATTTGCAAATCACCCATCCAATCGTATACTAGTTTTCTAGAAAATATTAATCATGGATCTGGAACTGAGCGTGTACCAACCGGCAATTATACAGGTTAGTCCAGACAGAAAGTCGAACTCTAGGAATGCCTTGAAATTCACACACAAGAATACGTCATTTTACTGTTTTCAGAATTTTAGTTGCTATTTCGGAAATTTTATATTCTCGTTTTTATTCCGTTTAGGAGTTTTGGAATGTTTTACAGACCTATAAGTACTTTGAGAAGCTGTTTTGGCCGTCAATTTTAGTTTAGTAAAAATTTAATAGGGTAAAGCCTTCCTCTCCAGCCCCTACCTTCATCTTCTACCTATCCACAGTTATGTAACAATAAGACCATAAGCCTTTGAACTTTCATAAACGATGACCATATGCAAGATTTAATACTGCTATTCATTTACTTCCTATCCAGAAATTCAAGTAGGTATACAGTATACTTGTATATGTTAGAGAAACCACATTTTTTGGGAGTCTCTGATATAAAGAATGATAAATTTGGCAGTTCTATATACTTTCGGTCCACAGTCTCCACCCCTTCCCCCCAACCACCACCACCGGCACTTGACAACCAGACGTAGAAAGAAATAAAGAACACCGTTTTCCTCCAAACAACGCCCAAGGCAAATATAACTCATTCTGATCGTCAAGTTCACTGTTTAAGCTCACAAACCCAAGGACTCTAACAGAAGCAATATGGTAAAGCAAGAACTTTAACTCACGTTAAAACTGAAAGCAGCAAGAATATCATGTCGGTCTATCAAGAATCTTCTGTCAACTCGTCTGAGTCAGAATCACTTGCATTATAACCTGATCAATTCAATTCGAAGATATTTGGGTGAGTATAAAATACAAGTGCCAACGCAAACACAGCCACACACATGTTAGTATGCAAGTACACACACACAGTACCTGGGCGTTTATTGCTAACTTTCCATACTGAAGATCGCACTCTTGAAGCTCTTGTCATCCAAATTTTTCCCTGAAATGCCAACATATTGAATTAGTATTCAGCACAGAAGGATTCTAAAGTTAAAAGTGGTAAGAATGATGAAAACATGATGTATCAAGCAGCCCATAAGCAGATGAAAAAGGGACAAAATTACATGAATTGGTAACTTCATAGAGCCATGAAAATTTTGACACCTTGATCGCAGAGGGAGACAGGGAAGTAGAATTGGATTGACATGCGTGATTTCATGCTAAAAACAGTATAAGACAATAACCATAATATAATTCTTCTTACAAGATTCTCGAAAACTCAAAAAGAAAGAAAATAAGTAATTATCTCAAAATCTCCGTTCCAACAACAACAAACTCCAAGAACTTGTGCTCTTGATCATCTATCTATTCAATTTGAAACCAATGAAAATAAAAGTCAAGGTGATCATGATGTGCAACGCGAATTTGGTACATGAAACGCATTATGAAATTCAATTTGCACAAAATTTCATTTCAAGATTCTAATACTTCCTTTTATATTGATGGTAATCAAACAAACAAAAGCCCAACAAATCCCCTAAATTAAAGGCCAGCCCATCAAAAATATTCTTACGAAAACCAAATCAAAACAGACCTTAAATTTCAGAATCATATCTTCTTATCCTCTTCTTTCATCACCCGATTCTCCCAAAAAGAACAGAAAAAGTTCAGCATAAGAACCTCCCCAAAATCCCAACTCAATTTCCGAATCCCACAAAGGAATACACTACATCTTTTGCAATATCCACAAACAAATTCCCTAGGTTAAACGCACAAACAATTCCTTCCAGCATCCAAAGAGTCAACGCAAAAGCAACAAAAAAACACAGCCCTAAAGAAAGGGGCACATAAAGAAATCCCCAATGAATGATATATCTAGTAATACCAATACAATTACTAGAAGGAAAAAGAAAAGGTTAAAAAGAAAGAACCTTTTGGGCATCTCTGGGAACACCATAGCCAGTGAAGTACATCTGAGCAACCAAAACTTGCATAGAGAGATCCCCTGCTTTGGCCTCCTTTAGCGTGTCTTGGAACCAGCGTCTAAGGCAATCCGACACCACGTCAGACAGTGGCGTACGGTTGCTGCTGCTGTTGCTATTGCTGTTGCCACCACCGTTGTTCTCCATCCAAGATTTTTAAATTCTTGCACTAGGTGGGTTTTCCTTTTTTTTTAATGAACTATTTAGCAACTGGGTATTTGAGGAAGTGTAACAAATTGACTTGGGTATGGTCGGAAAGTTGAATTTATGCAGGTGGAGCTAGTGTAGTGGTGAGTGCCTGAGTGGTGGCGCTGGGGTGGGAAAGATTGAAGGAGAGAGAGAGAGAGAGAGAGAGAGAGAGAGAGAGAGAGAGAGAGAGAGAGAGAGAGATTTTCAATAGTACCCCGTGAGTGTAGGTTGGGTCACAATACAAATATTATTTTCTCATGGGAAAAAAAATTAAAAACTTGGGAGAAGAAAATCTTGGAGGCTGGTTTTCAATGTGGGATGAACTACTAGTGGGGCGAGGCGGCTGTCAACTTGCCAACAACACTAAAACGACGGCATTTTGCAAAATCAAGATTTTTCGTTGAAGAGCTTTTTTTTTTCTTTTTTTTTTAATATTTGCAAAAATAAATGAGATATTTTTTACTATGGCCAAAATTTTGTTGATAATTTGGAAATTTGTCATTCTCCGTTTCCCGTTGTGGGTTCAACAAATCTTGCCATCACTTCACTAGCCAAAATAATCTTGTCGACATCTGAAGAGGACATTTTTTCTCATTTTCTCCAAACATTAAAATATTATTTCCCTCAAGTATTAGATTGCGTACGATGTACTCCTTCCCAATCCAATACGATCGAGGATTAGATTAAGAATACAATACTGTATTATATTTGATAATATTATATGACATATAAATTAAAAAAAAAAATAGGAGAGAAAGATGAAGAAAATAATGAGTCTATAGTAAAATTAAATATTAAAGATATCAATTTTATAATTTGAATCTAATTCTTGGATCAATAGTTTGATTTCATCTGATTTCATCTGATTTTTTTATTTTTGATAGGTTCCATCATTTTTTAAATATTTTTTTTATTTTTTTACTTTAATAATTACAAAATAAATTGAAATTTTGATCCAATTACAAGTGTTTGTTATTTCTAATCGAGCTGCCTTTAAAAAATATATATATATCATGTATTTATAAAATTCATTTGAATCCACAACTAATGTAGTTGAGTCCATAAATGTTATTTTGAATTAAATATTTGACAAATACGTGGTGAATACTTGAATTAAAACGAATGCGGTAATTATTCATGTTGGTTATACATTAAAGAGCGACCCCTCTACTGTGCGGACGTCCGCATATGCGGACGCTTACAAGTATTTGGTAAAAAGTTATATAGTTCATTGGTAAATTGTTATAACTTTTTGGTAAATTGTTATAGTTCAATTATCATACTTCATTTTAAGATAATATGATAATTGAACTATAATAATTTACCAAAAGATTATAATAATTTATCAATAAACTATAACTTTTTACTAAATATTCGTAAACGTCCGCACATGCCAACGTCCGCACGCTAGCAATTTCGATTAAAGAGACTTGGTACAAAGGTGCAAGTGAAGTGGACTTGAAAAACGCGTTGAAAACAAAGTCAACGAGAACTAACTCTCTCTCACACACAATGGAATATAGAGAGTATCGTGGCTTTCAAATAGAAAAAAGAAAAAATGTTGTACGAATGTGAGAGTTAATCTGAAATTTTTCGTTTCAAATGCTATCTCATCTTCTGTCACATAATTTCTCAAAACGATATGTATTCTAAATTAATTAGAATTTTAAAAAATGTTCATGTAAAGAATGACCATTTCTGTCATAAGATTGGATGGGAGTTGAGTTACCTCCCTTGTACAAAGTGTATCCACAGACGAACAAATTCCATGAAGAAAATAAAAATGAGTCATGTTTTTCTTTATATCAGAATCTATTGATCGTTATTTTACCAATAATCGTTACACGAACATGAACCATCAATAAAACAATGAAAACGATTAGTATCGCGTACAACAATCTCTCTACCTGTAATCTTGGACATGAGTTTGATGGCCATATGGCAGTCGCCACACACCCGAAGGTTTTTCACTATCCTGATAACCTCATTTGGCTGAGTACTGATCAAACCAAATGCAATAGCCAACTTCTCACTGTGACACCCGACGAAATGCTCCTTCTCCTCGTCCTCAATGTCAAACAGCACAACTTCTGTGGTTGGAACGTAGCCCGTTTCTTTTAATCCCTTCATCAGTTCGCTTAGTTTATCGTATATTTCATCTGACAAAGGATGCGACTTATCTCCAACTAGGAATTCGTGAACTGTCCCCTTTACTTCAATCCAGCTACACCCTGGTGTCTTTTGAATGCCTCTTTCAAGCATGTTTGATCTAAGTTTCCCAGCATCTTCCCATTTATGATTGGCTGAGAAAATATTGGATAATAGAACGTAATTTCCTGAATTCTGGGGTTCTAACTCAATCAACTGCTTTAGAACATGTTCTGCCAGTAGGGTATTTCGATGTAACCTACACCCTCCTAGCAAGGCTCCCCAAACGATGGCATTGGCCTCCATTGGCATACGTCTGATCAAATCATGAGCTTCATCTAATAAACCTGCACGGCCAAGGAGATCTACCATGCATCCATAATGCTCGATTTTAGGAGAGAGAAAATAGGTCTGACTCATACTATCAAATAATCTGCGACCCTCGTCAACAAGACCAGCATGGGTACACCCACAAAGCAAGCCAATAAAGGTGTTCCCATCTGGTTGTATCCCAAATTTCTCTAGCTGCCCGAAAAGAGAAAATGCAGCCTTCACATGACCACTCATTGCAAGACCGGTTATCATAGCATTCCAAACAACTAGATCTTTCTCCTTCATCTTGTTAAAGACTCTCCAAGCTGAAGCCATCTTTCCACATTTAGCATACATATCAATCAACGCTGTACCCAGAATAGGGTTAGACAAGAACTCCTTTTCATCGATTAATCCACTAGCCAACTCCCCTAATTCTAGTGCTCCTAACCTTGCACAAGCAGAAAGAACTCCAACTGTTGTGTAACAATCCATCTTTAAATTCTCTCTCTGCATTCTGTGAAAAAGGTCCAAAGCTTCCTTAGGAAGCCCATTTGAAGCATAACCCTGTATCATAGCACCCCATGTAACAATATCCTTCTCGTGCATCTCGTCAAAAACGACACGAGCACTCTCCATCTTCCCACATTTACCATACATATCCACCAACACCGTACTCACTAAAATATTTGCCATACCAATATCCACGACACATCTATGCACCCACTCCCCAGTCCTCAAATCCCCTAACTGACCACACGCCGCCAAAACTCGCACAAGCGTGAAACCGTCAGGCCTCAAATTCGTCTCTAACAAACGTCTAAACATATCAACCGCTTCTGTAAACCGACCAACCTCAATATACCCACCAATAATCGCAGTCCAAGAAACAACATTCTTCTCAGGAATTTCATCAAACGCCTTACGCGCCTCACCTAAACACCCACATTTCGAGTACAAACAAACCAACCCAGTCTTCACAAAAACATCGTAATCAAAACCCACTTTAACTACCAGCCCATGAAGCTTCACACCCAGTTTCAAATCAAACAGCCTCGCGCAAGATTTTAAAACAAAAGGGAAAGTGAAATTGTTGGGTAAGAAACCATTGTTTCGCATCGAGTAAAAGAAATCGATGGATTTATGGAAGCAATCGCGGAAGACCAACCCCCTAATCAGAGTGTTCCATACATAAATGTTGGGTTCTTTGCATTGGCTGAAAAGGAGTTGGGAGTAGTTTGGGTCCTTAAAATTAAAGGAGAGTTTTAAGAGAATGTTGAAGAGATAACTGTCTTGGTCGAGGCAGAGACGAAGGAGGCGGGCGTGGACATGTTTGAGCTGATTCTGGGATGTGAAGCCCTCAAAGAGACGTTTCTTGATCTCCAATGCTGCCATGGATTTCCCGCCTCTCTTTTCTCAAACAGAAAAGGTTGAATTCCAGTACTAGTACAAATCATTTATTGGTACCTTAATGAGGAATAAAATTTTTTCCGCCCCCAGGGTTGCCACCATAACCCATTCCTCCCCCCAGACCAATACATATTCCATTGAACCCCAAATTTTAGAAACTTGTCTCAACCCGCCCCCTAGGCCCCTACCCTCTCCCGTGCTGGCAATTCGGTCTAACTCCCATCATGTGGATAACACGTGAGGGGTAAGATGGGTATTAGATGTCAAAATATCTGGTCATTCCCCTAACAGCCATCCCCCTCCCCCCCCCTTCCCTCTCTCCATTCTCTCTCTCTCCCTCCCTCACCAAACGATTCATCCCCTCTCAACCGCCAGCAGTCCCTCCTCCTCCGACTCCTCCACCCTCCAGGATCACCACCAAACGACCGCCACAAAATCGCCATCGCCATTCCTCACCTGCAACGGCGAACCACCCATTCCTCACCTGGAAGCCCTACACGCTGGCAAGCTCTCCTTATCCCTTTCTGGTGACTGTTGGCTTCAAGGAAGAAACACCCCTGCTCTCTTCTATCTCCCTTCTTCTTCGTTCTTCCTCATCCTTGAAGCCGCCCACAGAAAGAGTGTAGATCTTCACAGATAGAGGCTAGATCTAGTGCACATGGTGGGGGATGGGTTGGTGATAGGGGCAAGATCGATGTCAGGGATAGCTTGAGCTGGGATTTCAGATCAGAGGTTTCTTTTTTTGCTTCGAGTACATCCGAGGAGAAATCAAAAATTTGGGTTTGCTCGGAGGAGATTCCTCTTCTGTTGGGTTATGGGGAGGTGGTGCTGGCCAGATTCTGGGTTTGATGAAAATTTGAGTTTAATTCTGTTGGGTTTGATGAAGTTATAGAACTGGGTTTGAATCCTCTCTTCATGGGTTGTTCTTCTGTTTCTGAGATTTAGAATCTGCTGACCATGAATGGAATTCATGGGTTTGATTTTGTGGTCAGTTTCAAGTGTGTTGCCACGGTTCTATAATGTGAAAAAAATTGTTTGATTTCTTTCATTTGCTCGACATTCTGTTTAATGAGACGATTATACCCTTCAAATTTTACAGAAAAAATAAGATTTAACGAAATAAAACCGAATTGCAAGCACGGGAGAGGGTAGGGGGCGGGTTGAGACAAGTTTCTGGAATTTGGGGTTCAATGGAATATGTATTGGTCTGGGGGGCGGAATGGGTTATGATGGCAACTCTGGGGGCGGAAAATTTTTTATCCCTTAATGAGGTTAGTATTTTGACCTTTATACCAATTTTTATTACATTTTGACCATTTTCTTGTAAAATTTGACTTGAGGGTGCAATTCTTTTATTTCAAATCGTGTTTCATGTTTTATATTTCAAAATTTTCAATTTAACTGTTTAAAATATGATCATAAATTTAGGATACATATCATTTTTAAGTTACGCGAAAAATAACACACCATTTGACATTTGACATAGAAAATTTCGATTTAAAATAAGCTATAAAAGATATTATTGATAGTTTACTTCATAATCGTCCGAGTCCAAACTACCGAGCTCGCTGAGAGCCTGAGAGGGCTGGAAGTCAAGAATCCAAGTTTGCAGAAACTATATGTATGGACAGAAACTAACAATTGTGCCGCCTGCCCACCTTGCGATAACTGCTGTCGCATTTTGAAATTCGGACTTTGCTACTGGCTGGGAAAGAAGATCTTGTGGCAGCCATGGGAAAGACGGTGGTGGTTGCACCCCTCGACGAGGGTTCTTTGTTGTCGTCAACGTTACCATCATCAATGTACCAAGAAGAAAAAAGTGCACTCATCGATCAACATCCCTATTTTTTGTACTTAGTTTGTTCGTCAGGCTTTGGTTCAGCTTGTTTTGATGAGGGAAGTGTTCAAACTCAAATCAAGCAAGCTAGAGCTCAAGATTTAGGTTTGTTAGATAACGAACTTGAGCAATACATGCACGGAAAGTCTGGGCCGTGTGTGTGTGTGTGTGTGTGTGTGTGTGTGTGTGCAGGCTCACGTTCTGATAAGCACCATACAGATGAAACTATATATGTAAGGGTTTGGAAGAAATAGTTCTGCTGGGAAAAGTGTGCAAGTAATAAGAGTTATGGTAGTACAACATTTAGAACAACATCAATACAAAATTGAATAATACACCATACCTTATGAATCAATGAACACAATATGTATCAACTTTTTTTTGTCACCCAATATTGCAATATACAGCTGCTCAAAATCTACATCGTGACACTGGACAATAAAGCGCTTACACGCTGGACCTCAAGCTTTTATGTTCGTATTATATATATGTATATAATGGCCCAAAGGATATCCGTGGGAAGGACCAAGAACTAATCTCTCTATGGTAGGTAGGTGCCCGGGAGGTTGGGTCGGAGGGAGCGAAAAGAGATCTATACAGAACCTAACAGGGCCCATGGGGGCACGAAAAATGCACAGGTGCAGAGGGAGATCTATACACGAAGTTTCATGAATCACTCCAACTATCGTCGTCGTCGTCGTCGTCACTTCCAGCAAATGCCTAAGCAAACATCAGGCCTCGTTAGCATATGGTTAAAAACACATTATTACAAAATGCATTTAAGAAGGGAAAGGGGTGGGGGAGAGAAGAACCTGGCGAATTGCATTTGCTTTCTCCAAAATCGCAGCAACTCTCAAATTTGTTCTAGGACCTTGAACGGTAGGCCTTGTAGCAACAGCAGGCTTCAAGTTGAATGACTAACAGAATGAAACTCGTAATCAGATCAAAAGTTGAACACTAAAATAAGCCAAAGTTTGGAAGGATCGACTCGCACCTTGGTCCGGATTTGTTCCAGCAGCGAATCTCTTTCCTCCACCTTCTGGATCTCAGGCCGAACTCTATCTGTTACCTTCCTCAACTACAAATCACATATATTTTTAGAGGGCATGTCTCACTAAACTTTGTGATTATTTGAATTGGGAAAAACATTATCAATACCTTGCTTTTGTCATGAGCAGCAACAGCATCAATGAGAGGACTCCTAGGCCTCGGAAGTTTCATAGGTCGATTCTCATTTGGCTTTTCATCGTCAAGGGAAGTAAGTACAGACGTACTAGAAGAAGAAACAGTTTCTTTCTCAGAAGTTGCGGTAATATGCTCTGGCTGCCCTTTTTCTATTGTGGACTGTGACACAAACTTTTCGGGAGGTCCCACAAGTATCATATCTGAAACTGCAGACGGGTGATAATCTTCGTCTTTCTCAACACTCACTTCAGTTAATAACTGCGGTAGATTTTGAGTTACTTCTCCATGAAGGGTCTCAGAAGAGTACATAGATGTCGGTGTCAGAGTAATAGTGGGTGTGGATGTATTGCAAGTTGGCATCACATGATTATATGTTATAGGCAATGCTGAGGACAGGTCCGATGATTGTTGTTGACCTAAAACAAGGACGTCATTGCGATGATCACCGTGATTAATGGCTGGCATTTGTGGCAATAGTGGAGTGGAATACACCGTGTTGCCTGCTAGGTCCTCATGGGAAGAATTCTGAATGTTCATACCTGGGAGGGGCAGAAACCGGTTTGAAGGATGCAAAAGTTCAATGGGTTTAGATGGAAAAAATGGTGGAAAGTTGTCTTGTTGATCACCGTCTCTCTCTGAAGCATGATGAAGCTTGCCTATTCTCCACTGCATGGGTGGAAGAGGTGGCAATGGTGGCACTTCCTCTAAATTGAGCTGAGCTACCTCAGGAAGCACGTCGAAACCAGAAAGGGCTGAACTTAATGGAAATTTCGCTTTCCCGGAAAGGTCAAAGTTATGGCTGCTTGACTGTGGAAGTTCAGAAACAGAAGCCTTGACTGAAAGAGGAGCAGCAGAAGATTCATGATCGGTCTCATTCAGCTCATCCTGCTCCAACCGAGAAGATTCACAAGCTAATTCACCTATTTGCAGAGATCCCACATGAGGCTCTTCAGCCTGCAGCTCCTCCTGATCTAGAGAATGGGATGGGAGGGTCAATGCACCAGAATCAATATCAGCATTAATGTCCGGTTTGTGATCCATGAAATATGGAGAATCTAAATCTTCTAATTCCGAAGAAAACTCGGGACAAGTTACTTCCCCCACTTGCAGAGATATTACATCAGATTCTTCAGCCTGAATCTCCTTCTCCTGATCTACTGGAAGGGTTGGAAGGTTCAAGGCACAAGAATCAAAATCAGTATTACTGTCTGTCTTGCGATCCATATGGCTTGGAGAATCTATATGTTCCAACTCAGGACTTTCTCCAGGTGTATTACGTGGTCGAAAATCAAGTTCACCAGTCTGCAGCTCAACGTTTTCTCCCAATGAAGTCACCGAAGGGATGCAACGGCTAAACAAAGATGCATCTTCAGTTTTTTCAATAAGACTGCTTTCATAAGGTGATTCTGATTCCAAATCTTGCTCACTGCTTTCTGTAGACGGGGATACTCTGATATTACTGTTATGATGCAAACTCACTTTGGCTTCTGAAGCCAGAGATAAATCAGGAGCTCTCTCAGCTGCAGCTTCTGACTGAACTATCTCATGTTCTATCTCATCAGATTGTGCACAATTCTCCGCCAAAGATGAGTCAGAAGCTCTCTCAACCACTGCTTCCAACTGGATCATCTCAATATATCTTTCATCCAATTGAGCATGATCATCCATTTTGGATGGATGATCTGGAGATTCCCGAAAACCAGACTGAGAATCACTTGCCAATGGATCCAGACTGGGCTCAATGCCATCCTCTTCCACATCATTTTCTCCATGGAGCAAAAGTTCTCCCTCCCAGGTCCCATCAGGATCTCTCTCTCTTGAATCTGCAATGTCAATTCCCACGAAATCATATTTATCCGAAATATCATCATTCGCCTTTTCTGCCAATTGCTCCTCTACCAGGTTACAAGTACCAAACTTTTTGAACTCGGCCGGGGGCTGAGCAGAAGGATGCTCTTCTGCATGTGAAATAACCGAATCAGGTGACATAACTTGAGTATCAACTGAATTCCCTGCAGAAACATCTTCAGTAAATTCATCTTGAGCCACATCATCCAATGAAGTTTCACTGCCTTCCTTCTCAAGAACCATCTCCAGGACGTTTGCAGAATCCATTCCAGCACTAGAACCGACTGTAGGAGCAAAAACTTCTGCCTCATCCTTAGGATCTTCTTCGCATGATAATATCGGAGTAAATTCTTCTCTTTTCTGTGAACTGCCATCCACATTTGCCTGCTGTTCTTCTGTTGTTGTGGGACAGCCAGAATTTTTACTATCGTCATCTACCGGTGGTTCTTCTGTTTTCACGGGACAACTAGACGTTTGTGCATCGTAATCCATTCGCTGTTCTTCGCCTTTTGTGGAATCACTTGAAATATCACTAATGTCATCCGTCGGCAGTTCAAATTTCATGGGACCCTTCAAACTTTCACCACTTTTATATGATAAATCATCCGACTCAAGTCCTCCTGATTGGTCTTCTATGGAAATTGATCTTGAATTGATGGGTAAAACCATGGGAGCTGAATCTGCATGGATCTCTGCTTGCTCAATACAATCACCACTAGAGACTTCTTGAACATAAAGTGGGTCCACTATAACCTTCTCAATAACGGAGTCTTGATTGGATGGCATACATGGTGCATCAACCTCGCTAATTTCACTTGATGGCATGATCTCAGCTGAAGTGCTTGCAGTATCAGAACTGGATATTCTCTTTCTTATTGAACTGTTCTCATCATCTGATGCAGTAGAGTTTGCTAGCGATTGAGAATCTGAAAATTGGCTTTGACTCTGTAGCTGTTCATCATTGGCATCGGAATCCATTACGTGCTTCTCAGTATTCAAGAACCCCACATCATCACTCTTGGCTCTAAACTCAATATCTGTTTCGACTTCCGACTCCAAGGTAGCAAGGGCATCTGTGTAGTTGTCTATCTCACTCGCATTATCATCATCCAATTGATAGATTTCTCTTTTATCTACCTTGACTTCTCCATTAACTGCAATGTCTTTGTCATCGGAACTAGGATTGGAAGGGGGCAGCTCTGAACTTCTTTCTTCAGCGAAATCCTCGCAGAAGTCATCCTCAGACAGTCTACTTACTGTCGTTCCCAGACTAGGAGGTGGATATGGGCTTCTTTTTCGCTGTACAGGCTCTAAATCAGACTCCACTGTACTAATATCAAGTACTTGAATCTCAAGTCCTGATCCAATAGTACTATTGTAAGTCGACTTCAAGGGTGGGGAACCAACAATAACTTCGCATACCACTTTATCCTCTGGAGTCTTTAGAAACTTCTCCATGTAACTTTTACCGTTATCTGAGCCGAGCGTAGATGCACTCGGCTTTCTCTTTAATTTCACAAGACGTGCTGGGTCACGTGCACCACTCGCAACACGCTCCTCCAGGAATAGCTGATGGAGCCTGCAGTATACAGATGCAAATGAGAGATATATGGGACAATATAAGCTGATAATCATAGAAAACCAAAAATTTAACCCAAATAAAAAGATGAAAGTTAAGGTCTTACTTGGTGGAAGGTAAAACCTCAGGGGTTTCTCCATTTTTCAAGCGCGGTCCCTTCTTCTGCCACAAGATAATAAAAATCAAAAGTCGAGGATGAAAGGCAGAACAATCAAGTTCAGAAACATGCTTGAAATTGCTAGTATGCTGCTGTCAGGTTAAGATTAAACAATAGCAGAGCCACACACTGAGACAAGTACTGCATTAATTTTGCTAACAGAGGAAAATGTGCCACATTCTGATAGGATTTTTAACTTCTCAGTATGGGCGTACTCACCATATAACCACATATAAGTAGCAGGGGACATGAACTTGTAACTACATCAAGAAGCATGGGGAACAGAAGAGATGGGGTAAAAGCTGACAAGGGGATTGGGAATATCCCACATCTAAGAGGTGTATAAGTCAATTCAGAGATTAACACATAGCAGAACAAATTACACTTGAATAATATTCAACAAATGTCATATGACTGACCAACTTTTGCATCAGAAACACAGAGATGGTCCTGAAGCAACTCGATGGACTAGACTTGTTTCTCAGAATCATTCATGCAACTGTAGTAGTCATGATGCCTATAATATTTCGGTTCTAGATGTGTCACCTTTGCTTTGCGGATTCTTTTATCCCTCTGAACATCTGTACTCGCCACCTCGTAGGCAGATGCTTCCACTTTATAGAATGATGGATCGGTGTAGCGTTTTAAACAAGCCCCAGCACCAGCAACATCAAACCTTCAGGTCACATAACAGCCTGGTAAATCTATCAATTTATCGAAAGCATTTTGAGTAAATATATTATAAAATATCATACTTGTCTAGAAGAAATAATCGAGGAGGGCCCCGGCTTTCTTCATAAGAATCCATTACAAATCGAGGTAAATCTCCCTTAGTGATTAGATTCTGGTTCGTTTGAAGATTAGGGTGCCAATCTATTCCTGCAATTTATAAGATAAAATAAATCAGTAATATGGTTAATTCAGAACAGTTCAGGATATTTAGCGAATTTACATTGAGAGTAGTAACCTAACCTGTGCTTCCGTAGAATTCTGAATGACTGGTTTGAGAGAGAATGGCCTTCTCAATTGGAGGAAACTCTGATTCAAGCTGTTGAACGCGCACCAGTAGAGTATGGCCCCTTGCAGCAGTCACCATCACTTCCTCATGCAAGTCGTGGAATATCTCAGCAGCAAATCTTCAGCAATCACAAGAGCGAAGCAATAAGGTTTAACAAAATGAAATTATAGTAAAACATGAGGCAAAATGACTACATAAAAGACCCCCACAAGAAAGCCATGGCAGATATGAGTGTGCGACTCTCAGGGATACACAACTTTATCCCTCAGGATGCCAAATTTTTCATGATAACGATCCTCAAAAGGTTGTGGTATCAGTGTCATAATTGTCATTGCGCATAGCATTACCAATCAAGGATCTCAAACTATATAGATGTAACATGAATACGTAATTCATAACATATTTCACATCTAATCTCATATGACCTAATTAAATGTCACTCGCTAATGGTGCCTTAATTTGCCGCAAACTCATATCTTAAAGATAGTAAGCAGTTCCCAAGAAACTTTGCTGCCCACATGGAATTTTTAAGCTCATTGCCTATTGTGTGAGGTTGTAGTAGAATTATAGGGACTGTTATAACATCTAGAATTGATCAAGAAGCCATGTTCCTATAGAGTGTCCAAACAGAATAAAAAACAATTGTGCTTACTTGACAAACAAAGCAAAAGTCCGAATTAAGTGTACCTTGGTTATGCACAAACCTTCACTACATAGAACTCATCTGCATCAGGTGCAGGACATATGGGGTCATTGACCAAGTGTGACAGGATTTTAAAGTTTAAAGAAGACGCCCGTAATACTCATTATACTTTATTGGTTGTCTATCAGTTCATGTACATCGTGCATGATGTATGCATGGTTTCATTTATTGGCTAACCTGGGATATATGTGGATGTAGATGTAGCTTTAGAAAAGGGATATATTTTCAATTTTTGGGCAGCGACTTTGAAAAAGGATTGCAAACTCACTATTTTGGCAGAGTAGACTTTAAAGAAGGCTTATACACTCATCATAATCCTGACTTGAATAGTAAAAAATATGGTGAAATTTTAATTTTCTTCACTCTTTCCTTACTCTTCCTTCTTCTAGTTCTTCGATTTCCTTAAATATGTTGGGCGCCTCTGCATCATAGTGGGTACCAGAGTCAAAGTTCCCATATCATCTTCGTATTGTCCAGTTGTCTGCTCTACCCGACTAGTTAACCCCACAAAAAATCTCGAACTTCTATATTTGTGAGTCGGCTTTCTTCATCTAGATTCGCCCACCTAACCCATGGTGATTTAGCATATACTAAACAACGACTTGATGTGTACACCAAAATGCAAGAGGTGGTAACAAAAATATATCAGATGATAAGATCATTAGGTATGATTTTTCACATTGAAAGAGTGAGTAAAAAGTGCACAGAAGTAAAACTCAGCTACATAAGCAAAGATCAGGCCTCCAATGTTGATTTACTTCGGTTGTTCATAGTCCTCACCAGGTTAGAGTTGATCCTCTAAAAGTACCAAATTACCACGGGTCAAATGGACCCTAGATTTCCTGATGTGGACATAGGTGATAAGAAGTTTCTGATTTTGATTATGATCGCAATTCAGATACCTTTCTTTGTTTAGGTGCATATTTTAGGGAGTTTCTTTCATTGGTATGACTAAACTGCTTCTTACTGTAGCTAAGTTGGGTCCAGCCTGTACTTGGCAGATAAACTGTCACCTAACTAAATATGTGACAATTAAGCTACAGGAAGACAAGAAGGCTGATATGCAACAGAAATTTGTAAACATTGGTTATCAGCACCCTGCCTATATGCAATTCACTGATTTAGTATAAGGAGGTATGTTGAAGAATATAACTACATTAATTTACATTGAATTCCCATGGGCAGAGAATGTGATGATTTAGATGTACTGATGAGGTTCAGATCCCAACATTTCTTTGAAGTGGCTAATTATTTTTTTACCTCATCCGAGACAATAAAAGCTTCTTATTAATTGGAACATTAGGTTCAGATCCCATTGGCTAATCATTTTTTTCCTGCAAATAAGTGAAAGTATTGGTGGTATCTATCCCTTAGGCTAGGAGTGAAAGAACTTATGTGAGTTCCAACCCATGTAACTTTTTGATAAATCCAAAGCGAGAGCAACAGCCTTGTATACTCCTTTTTCCCATGGTAAAATTGTAATCCATCTATATGTTTCAAATTCCCATGAAATTGGACACCTCTATCAACTACCTACACCCACCTAAACAATTTTCCCCATCCAATCGAATGGCATTCATGAGAAAGAACTTCCAAAGAGTCAAAGAAGCTACAGAGCCAGAATTCCATGAAGAGATGTCTTATCCTATAGCTGCAATAACTGAAATCTTTTTAATCAGAAAAGGGATATAATATTACAAACTAAGGTAACAATCATTGTTGGTGCTCTTTTTACAATTAACTAGTAAAAGATGATGAGCTACAAAGTATGGGAAAGAACATTAAAACAAGCATGCTGTGTAAAGGTCATGTACAAAGTTGCCTGATGCTATTTCTGATTTAGCTTGAAAAGAATAAGACAACAGGCTCAGGCATACCCACAGCCCTCTGATGTGGGTATGAGAAATTGGGAATACCAGAAGGTCCAGAACTACGCTTCGGGTTGAAAAGTAAAACTTACTGTTGATGAGACAGTAGTGTTTAATGTTCTGTCACTTAAGCACTCTTGCACACTTTTTGAGGCGCAGATGGATATGGTATTATGATGCACAGCATGCATGGCTTGTCTAACACATATTCCTGTTTTAGAGGAAAGACAAGGTAGATCCTACATCGGCAACTAATATGTCATTTGGTGCACTCCCTCATGTGATATTATTCTTAACACAGCTCCTAAATCATCAAAGTCGAGCTATTTTTAGCAGAGCGTGTTGGTGCAGAACATACATGCTAATTGACCAAGAGTGACATGATTTTTTAAAGGGAAATGCTCAATGAATTTTTATATATTCAGTAAACAAAATTTACTTTTTGCAATCTTTAGGTTCATTAATGCCCACCAATTCATGCAAGAATATAAAATTATCCATGTAAGATGGTTCAACCATGTACAACATCTTAGTGCACCCATTAGGAAGTGCGATGATATCAACAACGATCAAGCTGAAGGTAGGGAGAGAGAAAATCTAACATCGACATCTCTAATACCAAAAGAAATGAAGGATTGTGGCTTATGAGATGACCTTGCATTTGACCGTCTTGAATGGCGGAAAAGAATTCATATAAACGACCCCAAGTTATTGGGAACAAAGCTGAGTTGAGTTGAGATCATGATAGCATTAAGTACCTAACCTAGAGAAGTGTGTTAAGAATTAAAGGTAGACATTAAGAAAGGTTACTATCTGATTATTGATTATGGAGAAGATTAATCATTCAAACTATTATTGCCCTTCTTTGATTCTTTATTCTTCCATTTCCTTATTCTTCTACTTAGTCTTCTGGATATCCACCGTGAATCAAATATAGCTATACAGTAAACTCAATTCTAAGTTGTCACTTATAAGGTACATATACTGACCACAGAAAAAATCTTAAGTAATCAGCAACTCAAACTCTAAAGAGCACATGCCATTAATTCAATCTTTAAACAAAGTGTATCATAATAGCCAGGCATTCCATCACGGTGAATCACACAAAGCATTACTGATCCCTTACCCCAGTACCCTTCCCTTGTAAAGGCATAAGGAATAGAGGCAGGGGATTTTCTAACAGCCAAAAACGTCAACTCATACTAAGGTTAGGCCTACTTTTTCATGAAACCAAGAATAATTGCAGAGATGGAAATTTGACAATCCATAACATTCCATAAGGTTGTACATATGAAATGCTCTTTTCCAACTTGCACAAGTGATCTTCAAATTCCTAACGGCACAGAAATGTTCGAACAGTCGAAATGTTTGAGATCCAGCTGAAAAACATTAAATATTTTGAAGAAAACTGTAAGTCTTGTGGTAACTGGAATTTAGTTTGGTGGAGCATTTATGTTATAGTCAGTAGTCACCAGGGAGGGAGAGACTATTAGGATCAATGGGTGCATAATTGTTCAGACATGACAAAAAGGGCAACCCTCTTATACATTAATGGATGGCCGACATAATTTTCCCGCCATCATAACTTTTCTGACTTCAACCTTGATATACCAAATCAACAAATGCGGCTCCCACAAAGAAATTTGTTGCATGGTTACCCTTAAGGATAATATGCATCTTATTAATTATCAGAAGTTTCAACTAGAGACAATAGCTTAAGCTTTTGGGCTCGATGATTCTAACGTGTGTATTGAGTCATGTACCAGGATGTGCTATTATGGACTTCTATCACGGACCTCGACCCAACCAAAAATTATATTGCAACATAAATTTATGATGAAACTTAAGCAAATAGCATTTAAACTAAATCAAGTTATCCCAAAATTATTCCGGCTGGTTTTGGTAATCTAATACTTTTGTATAGAAACCTCATTACTTATCCTCGGTCCCACCAAATACAGGAAGCTACCACTAGTAGGATGGAAACTGCAATATACTACTGCCAAATAGTGAATGTAACTCTCTAGCATTATAAGCAACTACCTATCAATCTCAAATTCCTTAATCCATCATCCCGCCCGAAAATTCATATTTTAAGGTTTATGGAAGCATTAATATGATACAGAATGAGGGGTAATCTTCCCATGATTAATCACAAAATGTCTCATCAACCGAAACTTGACCTCACCACCTACAGTTCAAGATGTTGATAAATGACCAACGAGCAAACCCTAGAGGTCCCACTTGAGCTAGGCCCTTATATCTTACAACAATATGCAACTATCTTCAGCTGATCATTCCTGATTCATCCAAATGAAGCAGAAATTCGAATGGCAAACTCATAGAATTCCTGCAACAAAAACTCAAAAATTACCTCCAACAATTCAACTTCCTACAAGGATATCTATATGACTAATCGAACTGATATCCATCAGTAAGAAATGAGCTAGCTCTTATATTCCAAGTAAATTTAACTGATCATATTCCAAATTTACCCCCATCCTAAGAGAGCTGAAATGGAATTACAGATAAAATCAAGATTCAGAAATCGAATTCCAAAAAAAAAAAAAAACTCAACAACTAACCTAAACAAAAATTTGAAGTATAAACAAAATTCAAAATCGAAGAAAGGGAAAAAGAGGGGAGTAAAAAAAAGTATCTTCTTTTTGACTTACTCAGCAAGGTCTCCCAACTGACGGAGAACGCCAACAAGGCCAGCCATAGCAACACCTTCGAGCAAAGCTTCTGGATCATCTTTGTCAGCTGCCCTGTACAGCTCCGGATCAGCCAGGCTGTACTCGTTCCGAACCTGATACCTACTCAATGGCATTTCTAAGCCGAAACCAACTCCTTTCGCCAAATAATTTTAACACCCAGATGCTCAATTTCTCTCAATCTCAACCCTTTCACTCCCTCCCACACTACATTTCAAGAACTCCTAAAAAAATTGCGGTGCGTGTTTTTTTGCTGTATACATAAATTGTAGTAGGTTTTAGAGAGAGAGATGGAATGTTAAAATGAAGATTTGGCATTCATGAGAGTGAGAGACAGAGAAAGATGGCTAGAGGTAATGTTCAACCAGATTTTCTTGGACAGGGAAGAAGAAGAATGTGAAAAAGACGAGTATTTTGCGGGCATAATGTACGCCGGTTCGTAGCGGATTTATGCTCTCTTGGTTTCGGGTGGCATTTGGGTCGGGTTTAATGGCACGTATTTTAAGGGTGTTTGATTAGTTTCGTATAGACCCCTTCTTTTTATCTTTTTCGCCTTTTTAAAATTACATTTGTAAGTAAGTCTGATAATTAACAGATTAATTTATACAAAGAGCATTCCATTGAAAATGATAAATGTCGTGTGAAGATTGAAAATGGATGTTGAATACTGTATAGATATATATATATATACCCCATTGGATTTAGCAATTTATGGCTCATTTTCCTCGAGATTAAAGTGATTTGGTAATTTAAGTGTAATTCACATATTTTCAATTGTGATCACTCTCTCTCTCTCTCTCTCTCTCTCTCTCTCTCTCTCTCTCTCTCTCTCTCTCTCTCTCTCTCTCTCTTTTTA
>JAOWAN010000047.1:696894-707754 GCA_028566635.1 Lobelia cardinalis | reverse complement strand
TCCTGATAACTTGGGTGAGTGATCTGTTAGTTGGGATAGGAGTCTATCTGTAGGGGGACACGTGTTGTATTGTAAATAATTTGACCAAATTTGGACTTATCAGATATGTATGCTCTTTTTCCCAAATCTCACTCTCAGCTGCTACTTACTTTTTATGGAGAGTGAGATACACATGCTAGGGGGACGTTTAGTACTGTATACACCTAGGCGTTTAGAATAATTTTCACTTTGGTAGTGAACATCCGATGTATTTGGAAAGATCTGTACTATCATTACTCTCTCTGTCTCTCTCTCTCTCCCTTGTTTGTAACTTTATAGGCTCTTGTCCTCTGAAAATTATTTTAAGCGCACATGCGCATAGAGATTGGTACATCCCTTTAGCAAGTGTATCTCACTCTCCCCCAATCTCACTTAACTTCAATCAATCTCTAATTTTAGGGATTGATTTAATATAAAAAATCAGATTTATTAACAAACATTCCATATATTTAGGAAGTTATTTTAGGAATTCTGTACAATTAGAGATTCTTTATAATTAGTAATTTTTTTATAATTAGGGATTCCATATAATTAGAGATTTCATATAATTATGGATTAAAACTACCGATGAAATAATTATTACTGATTTTTATTTTTATTATTGCTATGATCATATTTTTCTACGTTATATTCATTTGTTCATATGACTATATGTTTTGTGTTCATTTTATTATTATGCTATGTTTATTTTATAAATTCGATGCATTCATATTATAAGTATGTTAATTTTGTTCATTTTATAATTAAGATATATTTATTGTATATATAAACGTGATGTGTTATAGAAACCGACTATCAGAATGATGTATTCATTAGTTGTATTTATTTTATTCTATTCATGTTCATCAGTTAACATTCTTCATGTTCGTTATATTCATTATTCATGTTCATTAGCTGGAGTAATCGCAGAAATAAGGTTATGTTCTCTTGGGTGGTTTTCACCCAGATTTTTTGATTTTTGATTTTTCTCTCTCATTGATCTCACACTTTTTTCTCTATCTTTCTCTTACTTTTTACTCTAATCATTACAAAAACCTAAAAAACTAAATTAATAAATCACCCTGATTTTTGAGTTGAATTTTTGAGATTTTAGAAAAAAAATATTTTGATGCACTTATTATGGAATAAATATAAAATAAATTGTAATACACTCTGATTTCCAAAAATAAAATCAATAAGTCTCATTTTCTCTCCCGTATCTCTCTCTACCCTCTATGCGTTTCTCTCTCTCCCCCCTCTACTCCCTCCATAGCCACCATCTCTCTTCAAATCAAACTCCATAGCCACCATCTCTTTCAATCTCCATTAGCTGACAATAACCTCCATCCACCGCACATACTTCGTCCAATCGACTGAAATTCACCATCTATGACTCACCACTTCTCTCAATCGCCATCATCAACGATCTCTCTCAATCGCCACTATCCACAACCCACCATCAAGCAACCGAAATCCACCACCCTCGACATCATTTATATGAGAGAGATCGATGAGAGGGATGGAGTGGGTAGACATGACAGTTGGATGGTGATTCGACGATGGAGCTTGGATTAGGGAGGTTATGGTTGACGGAGGGTAGTGCGAATTCGATTGGAATTAAAGATGTTCTTTTCATCGGTATGTAATGTTCATTTACCTCAACATTTGTATTCATTTGATTATAATGTGATGTTTATTTTGAATTTTGATATGTTATAAACTACTTTATTGAAGGTTACAAATGTTCATTTCGTCATTGGTTAATGTTCTTTTCGTTAATGCTTATATTCATTCGTCGGTACTTATGTTTATTTACTTATCTTTTTTTAATATTAAAATTTGAATTCTTATTAATTTTGGAAATTATGGCATGAGTTAATTTAGGCATTAATTATGAAGTTTATATAAATTTGATTTTTTATTTTAAATCAATCCCTTAATTTTAGGGATTGATTGAAGTTAATGAATGAGAGTAAAGGAGAGTGAAAGAGTGAGATCAGTACCGATGTACCTTACTAGGTACACCTAGACGCTTAAAATACCAATTGCTTGTCATCACCTTTTCTTCTCTAGGACATCCGGTAAACTTGGAAGGATATTTTTATTCTCTCACATTATGGTGTTTAATATGGAGAATTTAATAACTAATTAACATCGAGATAATCGCATGAGTGATCAATTAAGATTATTAAAGCATAAATACACGTAATGCTAATTGTCTTACTTGAGTACTAATTGGGCAATAAATTACTGTGTGGTGTCACATATCATGTCCTTGCATAATTGCATTTTTTTTTTTTTTAAAATACAGGAGACTAAATAATCATTAATACTTTTCTTTAGCTTTGATTTTCCTTACCAAAATCATTAGCTAGCAAAAATAAAATTAAAAAAAAAAAAACTAACAAGGCAATTAATAATTGTTAGCTAGCTGCCAACGTCTCCTTGCACTTCAGGCTGTTGCAATATGGCCCAACTATTATTGACCTCACGAATGGCCCTTATAAGTGTGTGTGGGTGTGGATCCCTCTCCAGCTGTGTACAGATTCTTCAGCCCAAAACCTACTGCTCAACGAATTTAGAACATGTGGGCGTTCGTCGTGCGGTAGAGCGAGTGACCAAGTTCAATCTTTTTAGAAACATTTAACGATAACTACAACAAATATTTGATGGTCAAATGTTTATTTTATAGGGCAGATACTTGAAAGCGTCCGATCTCGTTTATGGGCAATGTGGCTGCTTTGTGGTCCCTCGCTTCACGGCACTGCCGAATGCCTCGCTCCACGGGTTCGAAAACGTACTCTCTCTCTCTCTCTCTCTCTCTCTCTCTCTCTCTCTCTCTCTCTCTCTCTCTCTCTCCCTCTTCATATTTTGTGTACACGTGTGATCAGCTGGCTATTTTTATTTTTTATTTTTTGCTTTCTTTTTGGGCAATATTAATTCCAATTGTGCGCCAAGATTTGGTGGAGCAATGGTGCGAAGGTGCGCAAGCATCATTCAACGAGTAGAAATGCTCGCGGGGTAAAATCGAGTTTTTACTCCGCAAGCACTCCCGCTTGTTGAATGATGCTACGCATTATGTGTCCAGCATCGAAGAGGCTTGTACCGGTGCACCAGAATAACTTGGCACCAAGGGTGCCGGATCCGAAGTGGGTGTATTTAGCAGGGTCAGAACTGCCTGTTTGGTATATACTCCACCTAGGACTTTTTTTGTTTCTCGTTTCTCCCACCACAAGCATTTCATGAGTTGTAGAGATTTAAATATTTAATTGAATCGATTTCTTTTGAGCAAGTCTAGGCTAGCTGATACAGTAGAAGCCATGTAACATGTTCATGGATGGACCCCACTACTAGTAATAGTAACTAGGATCAAGGTTTGAATTCGTTTAAGTAAAGTATTGAGTTCGAATTTTCAACGTATGCAGAAAATTTTCGCTGAAAGATTTATTCGCCAATGCTAAATACACAACTCGACTCGAATTAAATTAGTAAAGATATAATTTTTGATATCAACGAGCAATCTGAAAAAAAAAAAAAAAATAGTAGCTAGGTCCCACTGTCATTTTCCTCTCTTGCTTTTCTCCTATAAAAAGGTTCCAGCTATTGGACCATAACCTTGAGCTTATATTTCAATTCTTTAACACATTCCTTCTTGCAACTTTTCCAAGGCATCACTTGTTTCCCTAAAATGGCTGCGGAATATATTGATTCGCCGGAAAATGATCGTGAATTTAAGAATAAGGCCACCGTCGCTGCCCTCTACAAGGCAATGGCAACCGGTGAGACGGGTAAAGTTGCCGGACTCCTAGCAAGTGACCTGGAGTATTGGTTCCATGGTCCACAAAGTAGCAACCACATGATGAGAATGCTAACGGGCGAGGCACCCCACTCCGACTTCAAATTCGAGCCTAGGAGCATCACCGCAATCGATGATCGGGTGATTGCCGAGGGCTACGAGGGCGCCAAGGTGTATTGGGTGCACGTGTGGAACCTACAAGGTGGCTTGATAACACAATTTAGAGAGTATTTCAACACTTGGCTCACAATTAAAGAGTTAAAACCCAATGGTTGGGTGGTTCGACCTCATGCTGGCTCAACGTTGTGGCAGAGCCAGCCACGAGACCTATTCAGGCGCTCGTTGCCGGGGCTCATGCTTGCCATTTGAATCTGATCACGGAGGGTGTAAAATTTTTCTGGTACTTACTTTTCTTCTCGTTCCATCCGTTGCTTCTTGTTTGGGTAAAATGAGAAAATTTAATAAAGGGGGAAAGGAGACTGGCAAAACAATGCAAGAAAGAAGTGGACACAAGAACTGATTAAAAGTGTACATATGCAATTGTGTGCTCTAAATTGTATGTATCATTGCATGAACATGTGCAATATCATGGCAATTTCTTTCCATCTAGAAATGATAAATTTGTGTGAATGTTGATCTTATTCTCAAGTAAAAACATCTACAAATCGCTTTACATATGTATATATAAATATATATTACTAAGAAAGAAATGGCCCAAATGGGTGCATTTGTAAATTTTTGCATAATTAAAAAAAAAAAAGTAAAAGAAAAATGGTTCACAAGTTAAGCTTCAAAAATATTATTTGCTCTCTCACTTCTATCCTTTTATATCCCTATTTCACTTTTATATCTTATCAAACATCATATTACATCAAATCACAACTATCATTCTCTTACTTTCTGTCTCCATCACTATTATGTAATTTTTTAAAATTTGAAAAAAATTACAAACGAAAACAAAACGCATTAAAAAATTCCACGTCCAAAGTTTCAAACGCACCACTAATAATACTCCTTTTTTTGGGGGGGGGGGGGATCAGTGCCCGTAAAACTTCTGGACGGATCACGAGTAGAGTATCACAATACATGGTAATATGGTCAAATTCGATCACAAATACAATATCACAACTCATTTCATTCAATATCACATTTCAAACATTACTCACTTTTCATCTCCTACTCATATATTTATACACTCACATAAATCAATTCAAACCTTTCACATCACATTTTCTCTCCTCTTTAATTAATTTTTTCCTCACATTCAAACCTTTCACATCACATTTAAATATTATAAATTACAATCAACCTTTCACATCCAAGGACAAAACAGACATTTTAATATAAATCTCATATTTACTCATGTAACTTCATCTCATATCATAAACAGTATCATATCACACTCCTGATCTGAACATTCGTCTCCCAACTCTAGGCCCACCATTGCTAACGTATGAGTTCGAATTTGGAGGATATGTGATATTTCAAATATTTCCGATGTGGGGATGCACTTGTACGTTTGACATGCATCTTTTCCCGGTTCAAGATTCAACATGGACAGCATTTTGCTCTGGTTGCACTCCCAGGAGAAGAATAGTAATGTTGCATTTCCATATGCAACCAAGATAATAAACAAAACTTTCTCGAACAGAAATTTAATTTCATTAATACCCATACTTGTATTCAAATAGTGCATTCTTCATTACAACAGGTCAACTTTGACGAAATATATGCAGATGCATTTGTTTTCTTACACAAATATAGATAAAACTATAACAAGCAACTTTCCTCATGAATAGCAATGATATACTCTACAAGAAAGTTTTTTTTTTTTTTTTTTCTATTTTTATGTCGACCTCTCAGAGCCCAGATCGAGCAGTTTACGGAAAAACCGGTGCGGGTACATGGGAGGTTGTTCAGCAAGTGCCTGAATCATCGAGGGCAAAATGATTAGAAGTCATTAGAAAATGCTCTCTTTTTTCTAACAAAAAAAAATAACCGAAAGAGATTCGTCGTTAAGTGAATTACTTTTGGTGCATACTTGATTCATCTATACTGATAATTTACTGTTTATATCATGTAACTTTGTGTTCGATCATTGAAAATTCCGATTGCAGTTCAGCTTCTTTAAACTAGCATCTGCCTTAAAGAGGGCCTTTCATGTTAATGATAGAAGGCAAACCGGAATTTTGTTTTACAGTGTAATTGTGTTATGCTCTGAATTTATTTCTCCAAATTGGTGTACCAACAGGTGGTTTAGAGATATAGGTGTTACCTGATGAATCAAAACAGTAGAAGGGGTCATTCCAGGCACCGTATTAACCTCTATGATCAGCACCTGCAATTAAATGACATCTACCTATCAATACAAAGAACTCAAGGCTAACATGCAAGTGAAGGTAACTAGTAGACTGTCTTGTGACCAGTTATCATAAACCATAAAATTTCTCCTTATTGCCAGTATGTCAAGGATGAAAACTGTCGTGGTGTAGCCATTGATATTCAAGTTCGCTTGTCTTAATTTAAAGGATACAAACCATAAACTTAAAACTTGGAACATAATCGCACTTCAGCAAGAGATGATGCTTCCAGGGACATTTAGAAATCAACATACCTCGCCACTGTCCACATTGACAAATGCATCAATACGTGAAAATCCCTCTAGCTGCAGTGTATTTGCTATGAGTTCGATGCGTTCTTTACATCTACCCAATGCCTCGTTACTGATCCAGGGAAAAATTACATAAGAATAAAAAAGGAGATGAGAAAGAAAGTTCTATGAGCTGATGGAAAAAAAAAAACATTAATTGGAAATATGTATGAACAGCTTGTTTTTCAGAAAGCTTCCCTTTTAAAAATACAGCTTTGCGTGTTGTAGGGTTTGAGATTAATATTCAAAATAATGGTCTAAGGCACATAATATCCTAAACAACATTAACTAGCAGCAGCGTTTATATTTGGTGCGCCAAAAGTCTTAATACTGAAAAAGAATCCGAAGGAAATATGAAGTGAAAGGATAATGCCTGGGTTTGAGCTTCATGAAAAATGAATAAATAAACAATCAAAAATCATGCATCCAACCCTGTGGGGAAGGAATAAGTATTTGATTTATAGGAAAATGGAAGAGTCAATTCTGTTTATTAGCTCGAGGCCACAACTAAAATAAAGTTAGCTTAAACAGAACATGTTGCTTACACAAAGCTACTATACATTTTGCTTGGGGCTAGGAACAAAGGGCAGCGAATCCCAAAATGAAAGTCAAAAACTAACCTCATAATTGACGATGGTGGTGGAGTTAAATTGATGCCTGTTCCACCTGTTACCATGTATTTATTCCATTAAAGCACAATGTATGGTGTACATTCAACTACATTAACTACCAGGCAGTATTGTTGTACCTTGAAATTTCTCCTCAAGAGAGAGTATATCACCACTTTCTTTAACAGTGACACTAGGAGTCAAAGAGCGCATTGATCCACGTTCCCCTACGACTCCAACGGTTATTTCTACCCATCTACTATGCCCTTTCCACAATAGTTGATGTCCATTCCCATTCGTGGATTTAGATGCAATTGTGATATCATCAGTTTCAATAAAGGGTTCAAAAATTAACAACTCTGGTGGAGGGTTTGGCATTTCAATCACTCCATGGGCCTACATGATTAAAGAAGAGAAGTGCATGATACATTGATTAGTAGTGGAAGATCATAATAAACTGCAAGGAAAAAGAAATCGATCAAACAAATCACAGAACAATTATAGTGCATCGTTCATCACAGCTTTTCCGTAGTAGTTTTACTACGGAGTTGAAATAAATAAATGAAACTTAAAATGAAAGTTTTGTACATCTGCTTCATCCTAATGTATTTTTAGGTCACGAGCAGTTCTGAAATAAGTTTCTACTGCAAAGCCCATGCTGAAATCACCATGAAATATTTTTGAACATCTCTGTATACCTTAGACAAGCTATCAGGAGGAATACGAAGTAGGCAGTCCTTCAGTGCTTTTGTGTACACTCCAAGGTCCCCAGCACAGCTGAATAATAGCATCATGAGAACAATCTATATTATATCAGCAAAAGCTTAACCAGACAACTATATCCCTTAATGTTATTCAACTTTGATTACATATTAACAAGAAGCAATAAACTCTACCGTAATCTTGCAACTCCTGTTGAGCATCCATCTCTCGCAGGTTTAATGCATAAAGTTTCACACTTGAGCTTTGAGGTCACTTCTTGCCAAATGTCAGGTATAGGTGAATTTAGAAGATCCACTTTTCTCCTCACATCCTTGTCTATAGTTAGAACTCCAAATTCTCGAAGCTGTTTGTACAAAATCATTTAGTGCTAAAAGGAAATAAAAGTAAATAAAACAAACTTCTGAGCAATGGCTGCTAAAGGGTCAAAAAGTAAGGATTTCAGGCAATGCTAGACAGGAATGATTTGGATAATCTACTAGAAATGGCTGCTAAAAGAACTACATATGTAAATTAAACTGCTTCCTACATTCATTTTCAGGGGCTTGAATCTTTCATAGATGAACCTTTTTAGTTCAATCAACTCATATGTGAATATGTGAAAAGAAAGGAGATACTATGCAAGTATTCAGGTAAGAAATGGAATAATGATCAATAACAAAATTACACTTTTCATGAGTATGCACTTAAAAATCTTCCTCTTTCACCGCAAAATATGGCAGTGTTACATTGGCTTTCTACGTGTCTACAAATCACGAGGATATGGGTAAACGATTTTTTTTTTTTTTTTTTTGACAAAAAGTTTAGATGCTTAGGAAACATCTAAGACACTGTAAGAGGCCTCCATAAGCTTTGCAAACTTATAATGCCGCTTACATTAGAAATTCAAAGACCAACTACACAAAACATGACCAAACATCATTTCACCAAGGATTGAAAATGCCTTTGATGCCCTAATGCACTGCATAAAGATGTTCCTTGACAGTTAACATACCAAATTTTATCATATTAATGGCCATGGGATGTATATCTTCTATACCAGCAGGTTCCAGTAGAAGCAACAAGCTAGCAGATAACAACTACTCGTTAATTAATAAACTTTACAGGTCCTCTTACTACTCTTCAATTTCAATATAATTAAAGGTGTATCTAAATAAACCACCGGGTGAAGATTCAGAAGAGACCACAAACTACTGGAGGCATTATAGAAAGAAAGTCACAATGAAGTCAAAGGAAACAAGAAAAACCCTATCCAAAGACATTATGATTAGTTTACCATACATGCTTAAGAGCAGAAGATGTTGCAACTTTGTCCATACATGTCTGGGAAGCCATAAAGCCGGGACCTTCAAATAATAAGAAGAAGCGTATAGGTAAATGTATATACCTGTGCAAGCTATGCCTTATAACTAGGCATTGAAAACAGCGATACCTGTGTGAGGAACACCTTCAGCCTCTAGTAAAGACTGAAGTGTGCCATCTTCACCGATCCCTCCGTGCACTGTCAATGCCATTGAAAACAGTATATCAGTTTTTGAAACCATAAATCTGTTGTGGCAAGTTTATCAACAAACATCTACAAAATTATTCTGGAAGATATACTGAATACATTTTTTTCTCCTTCTGCAAGTGCATTGATGATTACTTCTATGTTAAAGCCAGATAATCCAGCCAATCTTTCAGTTAAAGGTATTATGCAGTAGAAATCCGTCAGAGACGAGAAAAGTACGGGGTGTCAGTCTGTCGGCTCAAATGGAGTCTTAAATCTTTTTCTATCATTGATAAAATCATTATTCACTGACCAACAGAAGGAAAAACATAAAATAGCACATAAATCAACCGCATTGAGATTCGTGAAAGAATAAAACAATTATTATAGCCATAATGCTTAAGATGAGTGGAGAAAATAAGAAACTTAAGGACAAGAGATTGCTGGATAAACAAGCAATGTTATTATGAGCTGCTTAATAAAAGAAGAAAATGTGCACTTGAAAGCCAGATACATTTTCAGATATTTCCTCCCCATCCAAGGAAAAAAAGCAATTCTACTTCTGAGAGTATGTTAAGCCACATACTGTCATACAACTACTACCTAGTATACTTTGTCTACAATGAGTCAAAGTCTAAGAGCAACTGCCATTCCCAACCCCCCCCCCCCCCCCGCAATTTTAGTGTCCCCTCCATGTTTTAATATACAAGTGCAATGACCCAGATTCTGAAAGCCCAGTCTACAAAACCACCCACCCTCTGATCCACTGAACAACTAGGTCAACTGGGTCACCACATGCCCACTCAAGAGTCGATGCATGTTGTTGGTGCTCAATAATAGTAGGTTAACCACATATAGGCTTCTAGTTTTTGTCACATGAAGCCAATGTGGGATTGGGGTCTCACAACAAGCAGAAAGGAAAAGAATAAGGAAATTACATTTGCCAAAAAGTAGATAACAAATCATACCAGGCATATTCTCCAGGCATGATGCAGATTGAATATTGCATTCAACTATACAAAGCTTACCCTATTTTAAAACGAATATATGGTGTAATACAATATTATACATCTTTACAATAAAACAAATCCTGTCTTAGTTTGATAAACCTAGAGCTGATAAGAGCATGATCTAGAATCAACTTTAATTATGCACCTTCTAGAGAGAAACCGTTTAAGGATATGTTTGTACAATAAGATCTTAAACTTGATGATAAATGGAACAACTAAAGTAAGTGCATCAATAATCACGTGAATTATCCTACACGAATATTTAAAAAGACTAAAAGAATAAAGACAAATTGGTCTGGATCAAGCTGCCAAAATTTTCCAGTACCTCTTTCTCAGGAAAGAATGATAATTTTGGGAAGTTCAACATCTAGATACAAACACACAAAACACCAACTGAAGCCACAACTCACAGTTAACTTAACAGCCACATATGAGCAAGGTAGCCAAAAATGAATTACTCCCTCCGCTCCAAGAAATTAGTCTCGTGTTTCTTTTTGGTTTGGGGGGGGGGGGGGGGGGGGGGGGGGGGGGGGGGGGGGGGGGGGGGGGGGGGGGGGGGGGGGGGGGGG
>JAOWAN010000047.1:677054-687936 GCA_028566635.1 Lobelia cardinalis | reverse complement strand
TATAATTTATTATTATTATATATTTGATTCGAGTTATCGAGCCGTTCGAATTCGAACTCGAGATCGAAATTCAAAAAAATTTTATCGAGCCGAGTTCGAGCGAAAATCAATGCATTTTTTCGAGTTCCGAGTTGAACTTTCGAGCTGTCGAACCAAGTTCGAGCCGAAAAAATACGTAAATTTCGGATCGACTTCGGATCGGTGACACCCCTAATTATCGCAAATCACTTTAAGCATTCATTGATGTATATGGTGTTAGATGAGATACTTGAAGAGCTCGATAATCGTTTGAAGAGGTGAATCTGAGATTGCTACTATGTATGGCAAGCCTTGACTTGATCTAAGTCATAATTTCCATAAATTTGATAAGGAGAAGTTGATAGTTTACAAGATTTTACCTAAATGATTTTTCTGAGTATGATATTTGGGGTCTTGGTTCGTAAATCAACACTTACTATGCCAATTTGACCACAAATGATATGTTCTTCAATATTATGGGCTTTCCACGCTTGCCAAGTTGATGGTTGAAACGAAGAAGGATATCGCGCTCAACAAAGTGTACAAGCTTATAAAGTTGGTATTAGTAGCGCATGTTGCAATGTAACCTGTTGAGAGTGTTTTCGGCAATGAATCTTGTACAAGGTAGTCTTTGAGTTATTTGGTATTTTTGTCATATGTATGCGAATCTGTACTTTATTTAGAAAATTTTGTTGTTGGATAATTTCTTTAGAATATGTCTATTTTGGATTTCTTTTTTCAGAATTTTGTTGTTCGGAGAGAGAAGGTATGCAGGTAAAGCTGTACACAAAGATACATGTCGAAATGCAGCTTCTAACTGTTGCTAAGATAAGACCGTAGCCTTTTATGTCGTAGGATCAAGGTTCTGGAAAGAGCAAATGAATTTAAACAGTTTCCTATCTTTTCTATCATAATAATCTATTTTAGATAAAAAGATTTTGTAAACTGACACAAAATTCGCTGTACGAAGATTTTGTAAAACTAACAAGTATGGGATGCATCCCATCTGGCAAGGGTGGACCCTCACCATGGATAAATTTCTTGCAAATGTACCTCAGATGACATGCATTCTAAAACATAGGTCTCCACAAAATATGATTTTACAATTGCAACTGCTGAGCAATCTCCAATGTCTTGGATCCTATAGTTCAATGCAATCAAAACTAATAATAAACTTTTTGAAGAAAAATGTGGCAATGCTAAAAATAAAAATATTTGCTAGTCACCACGGGCTGGCATATCAATAATTTGCATCACATGGTATAACTTATCCATGACATATATAATGGTACTCCCTCCATTCCAAAATACTAGTCCTTTTAGACTTGTGCAAATATATTAAGAAATAATTTATATGGACAAAGTTACCCTCATTAAGTACTCTTTCTTTATTAATGAGAAAAGAGATAAAGTGTAATTAGTAGTTATTGGTAATTGGGAAAGTAGGAGGGTAATTTTGGAAAGTAGGTGTAAAAGCTTCCTAGAAATCCTAAAAGGACAACTATTTTGGAACAAATTTAAACTTCTAAAAGGACTAATATTATGGAACGGAGGGAGTAGTACATTACCTCTGTTGGCAGTAATACAACAGGGTGACAGTCCGAAGCAGAACCGACATCAAGAACAATGGCTGTAAATTCACTCCCTCCTCCAAGAAAAATTTCAACTATGACTCTATCGTCGATTCCCTGCCCAAAAAAATATATTTTTTGGAGTTACGAAATACATTATTGATCATTGGAGCAAAGGTTCACCTCATTTCAGCATGAAAAATCTCTTAACTTGGAAGTTATAGTTGTGTTTCAGAATTAAACTGTAAGTGTGTTGAAGTTCTAAACTAGTCAATGTTTCAGTAACCTATTATCATTCATACCTTCTGTATGTATGGAAGTAGAGGAAATGTAATTAACTAATTAAGGCTAAAGGGTTACTGACAAGAAGGAGAGAGAAAGTTGTCAAAGTACCTCTGAAATAATCTCACTAGCTTTCTTTATGGAATCAGCAACGCCATACGCAACAGTAACTCCAATACTTGATCCTGCTCTAGTTGGTTTCACCTGAATGACATTCGACAAATCTTGTAAACCGAACTGTTTCACAATCACTGATGACAAGCATTAAGCATGAAACTAAAGACTTCGAGTCTTACTATAACTTTCCCCAAGTTAGGATCCAGCTCATTAGAGGCAAACCACTTTGAAAGACCAGGTTCATCCAATTCACTTGCCTACAAGAAATTTCTACATCAGCAAAAAGGAAATAAGCAAACTTATCAAACATGAGATTGAAAGAATTAATATGTGAGCTTACTATCCATTTAGTTAGTAACCAGAGAAGTTCAACAACAACAACAACAACAAAGTTTTAGTCCCGATCACTTGGGGTCGGCTACATGAATCCTTTTCCGTCATTCCATACAATTCAAACCACAATTTTTCATGTCTTTCCGTATTGCCGATGTCCATGTTAACTATGGTCTACCCCTAACCCTAGCTTGAGTAATATCATCACACTTGCTAACTGGAGCACTAAGGGGCCTACGTTATACATGACCAACTCATCTTAGGCGATTCTCTGTCAGTTCCTGTACTATAGGAACTACTTTTACCGCTTCTTGTATTTGTTCATTACAAATCGTATCTTTTCTAGTTTTACCGCTCATCAATCTAAGCATTTACGTTTTCGCTACACTCATCTTGTTAGCATGTTCCTTCCTAGTAGCCCGACACTCAGTTCCGTACAATAGAGCAGACCTAGTAGATGTCCTATAAACTTTTCCCTTTTAACTTTACCGGTATGCGTTGATCACATAACACTCCATATACACTCTTCCATCTCATCCAACCCGATTTTGTTCTGTCATTAACGTCCTCTCCAAACTCTCCATCTTGATTAATGATTGATCCTACGTACCGAAATAATTGCTTTTGAGGTATTTCTTCTCCATATAACCTAACTTTCACTTCATAGACACTTCAATTGTTTTTTCCTTTAAATAAAGCTCTCACCCTCAAGAGTAAAACAAATGTGAATAAAATGCAGAACATGTAGCAAATTATGGATATTAGATTCCATCATCTGGTGCAAGTTATTAACAAGATATCAAAAGGTAAACGAAGACCAACAATAACAAACATCAAAGTATTAAATACAGCAGAAACCACTTGAGGACAATACCTGCAGTAAGAAGCTAGGCACTGTAATAAATCCTTGTCTGTTAAGCTCCACGGAAGCATCATACTGCCAAGTATATTAAAGGTGGCAGGTTCAGCACATCATAAATAATATGAATTGCAAGCATCCAAGAATGACTGCAATGCACTGCGTCTATTCCTCTCTGCACTTTGGTCTCAAACTATCGTACTTGTGTCATCCAGCTTTTGCCTAAATGATTAATTAGCAAAGCTACCAGATTTGGAGTTTGTGGCGGTGGAATCCATCTATCAAATTATCCAATACCACCAACCATGGGTTATTTTGTCTAGTTAGCTCTAATGTATGGTAATGTACATACCAATAAGAAGTTTTCATCAAAGAGCAACTCCAAGAGGTTTGGATCTAACTTCACAACCTTTCAGATAGTTATGCAAGAACTTTCATCCGCATTACACTACTCTTATTCAGAACCACGATATAGTTGTAATCAAAAGATCACCTTGTCAAATGCTTTGCGGCATTGGTTTGAACGAGTGCCAACAAAAGGGACATTTGATTTCTCCAGTAACTCCTGAAGATATAGAGTTGCATAGGAAAAAGTAAGAAAGTTATTTTAACTTGTTGAAATTAAAATGGTCATAATTTGTATAATTAGCAAGTTTAAACCTGAATGCCACCATCTTCACCAAAACGACCATGTATAACTGGGAATACTATGTCCACGGATGCAGCCAGGTGTTTTGCAAAGTCGGACAAAGAATGGAAACCTTGGGCAAGGCTGCCAAAACATAAAAGCCATATTCTTAAAATTCTAGTCATAAATAAGAGATTGAAAACGAGATATAGAAATTCAAATACTAACCTTTCAAGTTTGAAATCAAAGTCTGCAGGAGTGTTGGAGTATACCTGTAAGCGATTTGAATGAACACCAGTCATGCGCTTAGCCAATCAATCAATTATGCACCGAGTGAGGGATTAGAACTACTACAACTATCCTAGCCATAATGTGAAAGCATAGAATCAACTTAACTTTACTGGTTAAGACTTAATACCATCCATCTACAGCACGATATTTTGAAACATCATGACAAGGTATTTGCTCTAAGGATTTCCACAACCATTGGCAGAAAGTTCCATCCAAATTCATTGTCCAAGCAATTGTCAATAATTAGATTATGATGTCCAGCAACAATTTGTGCCTGTGACCCAGGCATTACCACTGTTTGCAAAGAATCCACAAGATAGGATAATAGAAAGACCCCGTGTTATTTTCGTTACGATTGAAAACATGGGCCAAATAGGAATGATGATTCAACGGGATCTAGCGTGAGGGTATCTTCTCTATAAGATAAAGCATCCAGGCCTAGAGAAGAATGAAAATAGCCGATACCTCAGCACTTTTGCAAAGCGAAAAAAGCAGCTCATTTGGAATGTATACTGACAAAGTACACATACCAAACACCAATGTACCAAAAGCTTGACTGTATATACATTTCATATACTTACCAAATTACAAAGTGGCAAATGTCTACATAAAAATGAATAGCTTGAAAAGCCTAGCAATAAGTTGGTCACTTTATCCAGGTCAATATGTTCCATCCATGAAGCATCAAACGTACAAAGAAGTCATGTGGTTAGCATATGCAAACACAAAGGCTATTAAAACCAAACAGGGGAACATACCTGAGCAGTGGATATTGCGAATGCATTGAGATTAGAATCTATGTAATAGCAGCTTACGTGTAAATCATCCCCCTGAACCAAAAAGTGAATAAGCCTATTAGTATTATCATCATCAAAATGAGTCAATACACACACAGACCTTCAAACACTCTCATACACAATTTAACACATGTGTGTTAGTGTGTGTGTGTGTGTGTGTGTGTGTGTGTGTGTGAGAGAGAGAGAGAGAGAGAGAGAGAGAGAGAGAGAGAGAGAGAGAGAGAGAGAATTTGATTACCTGAATATGATCAATAACTGATCTTGCAGAATTGAGAGAAATCCCGCGCTCGGCGGATGGCCCACCACAAATTACTCCAACTTTCAGAATTCTCCCTTTTTCCCTGCTCCTCTTCTCTTCCCCAACTGTTTTTTCAACCACCACTTCAATGGACGCTCGTGCAGCTCCAGCTAGTCCACGTCTACACCACCGGTACTTATGACTTCGACATTGTTGGAATAGTACTGAGCTTATTATAGGCAGCGAGCCAATGCGGGTCCGGGCAGGCAGTTGAGTCTCCGGCGAGTGTTTCCGGCGGAGAGAGAAACTTTGAGGGCAAGAGAGAGAGGAATTCATAATTAAAGCGAGGAGAGAGAAAGTGTGGTGGTGGAGGTGGCGGAGAAGTGGTGGTGGTGGGAGGATTAAAAAAGGAGGAGCGGACGGCAATGAGTGCCATTTTTGGGGGGAAGTGCGCCTTCGTCATTTGTGTGCTGCTAATGATGTCTTTTTCTTCCTTGTTCAATTTGTTCTAAATATTATTACTTTACACCCTCACATTTTAAATTCTACACTGAGACACCAGTAATTGAATTGTTGCCATTTATTTAACTTTCCGTTATTTTTCGCCCTTTTTGTCTTTTTTTCTGGATCACATAGTTAGTTCAAGAGTAACGTGGAAGCATAGGCTAAAAGAGTTTCAGGGAGGGAAAAAAAAACTATTACTCATCAAATCGCTTGCCGAAAATATATTTTCTTACTGAATTATGTGTGTTTCGATAATTTTTTATTCAATAATCAAGAAAGAAATGATGACTGACAAAAGTGATATACATTTGAACTATGGCGCAATTAATATAATTTCATTATTTTCGATTCAAAAGGCTACATCGCATAACTGACTTGTTTACATGCGATCTTATTTGCTTTAACTTCCTCACAAACCATGAAAATCACCCGTTTTGCTTCTACCATTAAAGAAAAGAGTCGAGCTTTGGCTTTTAACTTGCAATGGCAATCGGACGTATTGGTTTTTCGACTTTCATAATCCTAAACATATGAACCAAAGTGCTCAATTCGGTTTTATAAGGGTGCAGCGAGAAAGGAAGGTGAAGCTTTATGTTTGTTTTATCTAACAATTTTGTAACACTATAATAATTATTTTCATAGCCGTATTAATTTGGGTGGAAGGATAAGATAATTTTGTGTATTCATTTGGTTAAAAGGTTCGGGACAAAAAGAAGAATTTGGATTTTCTATCACAAATGATATTTTATTTTTTGTTAATTATTTTTAAAAATAATACGTATTTTTAATTAACTAAAATTTAATATTTAAAATTTTAAGGTTATATTTTAAACAGTTGAGACAAAAATTTAAAAAAATGAGACAAAAAATGAAACATATATGAGATAAAAGATCCGAACTCCAAAAAGAAGCAGACAGAGCTAAAGTCTTGGAAGAGAGTTAAATAATTGCGGTGGTTAGAATCTTTCTTCTCGTGTAGTGGCAATCTACTAGTCAAAGCAAAACCACGTTAAGCTATTTGTAGTTTGCTTTGTAATTAAGCTGTTCAAAATATATGGTTTTAGGTGTATCCCTAATTTTAAATCTTTGGTTGCAGATTTGATGCAAGCTCTTCCTTTGTCTTATTAATTGGAAAGTCAAACTCTTTGGTCAACATAAATCTTCTTAAGCAGATTTAAGTTTCATGGATTACTCTCATCATGCTTTCACTTTGGATACTAATCGGAGCACAAAGAAGTCACAAAATTTGCGCACAAATATGCTATTGGTACTGTATATAATCTGTCGTAACTGTATGCGAGTTCAGTTTCGGGCCGAAATGGGTCACTTATCGTGTCCGAAATCCTATTCAAACTCGGTTGATTTACTTCGCCAATTTGAGCTGAATTGAGGTACAGCCAAACAGAACTCTCGAGTTGCACTCAAGGAACTTAGCATTACTCGGAATCTTTCTGCAGATCAAGAGCAGTAGTAGTCTATGGCTGCTCAAGGGAGAAGCTAACTCAAGTATAGTATAAAACTTCCTATAGTATCACCCAAAAGATAATTACAATGAATTTCTTGTACCGCTTGAAAATTAAGAGGTCATCTTTACACACTGTTTCATTGTGCACTCGCACAATTTGGCGAGAATTGAATAGTACAAGAATAGATGCTGTAAACAAAAGGCATGATACTAGTTACAGACAACTACCATGACATTATTGCATCTTACGTACTAGGGAAGGAAAGCAGATGTATCACATTTGATATCAGGTCAAATCATCATCCTCGAGCTCTTTGGCCTTCAAAGCATCTTTCACTCTCAAGAGTAGTGTGGTCTTCCATGGATCCTACAAAATCAGCGTGTTCAACTTTAGATGCAATTCAAGCAACCAAAGTCAACAAATCCAAACCTTCGGACAAGAATCGCTAGTCCGTCACAGATGACATAGACGATTCAAAAAGGCTTATAAGCAAAGGTAAGTAGTTTGAGAGCCAAATTCATTTAATTAAATCAGAAAAATGCAAACACCATGAAAGAGAAATTCTATTAGTAATTGAATTGACAAGGCAACTGCAGCATTGCTGAACGTGCTTCGTGCAGGTTGGTGGTTTTACACTTTTACAAGGAAACAAATAGGGAAAAAAAATCATAAAGCCAAAAGCACCGGTTGGTCATTCGGTGTAAACACAATTTTGTAGTTACTTCAGTAATATTCGGGGGTTACAATATATGAGATATAAATCTAAAGCTTAAGGGGTTGTTTGGTAAGCCTCAAAAACCGGACAAGAGGGTACTAAAGTGGTCGGGCTAAATTAATTCTATGCTTGGTAAGAGCCCGTCTACATTAAAACCAATTTTAAAATGGTCCGGTTAAGGGCAAAAACGGGCAGGATTAATTCCAGCTTCTAGGCAGACGGAGAGAAAACCGGATACAACATAAAAGGTAACAATAAAGTCTCTCTCGTAAACGGTTGCTAACCCTGTTGGCTCTTCCACTCTCCGATTCATAATTGACAATTCCTCCATTGCAAAAGGATCTTGGAGAAAGCTATAAAACTCCATAATTTTATGCTCCGAGAAAAGGAACACATATATACTCACATATAGATCTTTTCATCTCGATATAATGCTTGGGGTGATTATTTAATTTTATTATTTTATACATTTTTAATTTTCTTAATTTAAGTACCAGATGGGTTTGGAAAAGAAAACTAAGGGCATCTCCAACCCTCGTACTCATTCATTTTCTTTCAGACTGTGCCAGCTCGGCATTTCACTACCTCAAACTCTTTCAGACTCTTTTTCAGATTTTCAGAAAAACTACCCTAATCCTCATACTCTCTCAGACTTCGCAACATCAACATTCCACTATATTTTATTCTATCAATTTTATTTTTATTAAATCAATAATCTAATATATAATTGTATTATAAATTGATTTTTCTCTCAAATTAATTAATAAATATAATTAATCATTAAAAATATTTAATAACATAAAATATTATTTATTAAAACTACATAAAATTATATAAAATAAACACACATAAATTACATAAAATTAAAAAAAAATACATTTCATATCAATTACATAATCCTTGGTTAATTTCATTTCTCCATCTCACACGTCTCTCCCTACCTTCCAATTTCACTTCTCTATCTCACACGTCTACCTCCCTCAAGAAAGTTTCCATGTTCTTCCTCCCTTTTATAATTTTCTACTCTTCTCTCTCTCAATCTTTGTTTCTCACGCCTCTCTTCTCTTTTTTACAATTTTATTCTCTCTCTCTCTCTCTCTCTCTCTCTCTCTCTCTCTCTCTCTCTCTCTCTCTCTCTCTCTCTCAAGTTTCTTTCTTCAATTTTCTTTCACAAAATTCATCTCCCTCTCACGTCTCACAAAAATCGACCTCTCTCATGTTTCTTCTTCCTCTCTCACGATTTTGCTTCGGTCAAGACAGTCGGAGCAGAATGAAAGATGACAAGGAATGGCGAGGATGAGCGACGAAGAAGAAGTTGCAGCAATATAGTGCGGTTCCCCCCCCCCCCCAAAAAAATTTTTTTTTACAAAACAAGTAATATATTTGTAAAATCAGTAAATGTTGTTTGTGTTTTTGATTTGATTGAAAAATCCATTTGGGTGTTGATCAGTTGATTTTTTTTGGGTGTCAAACGGCCATGGCCGCCCTTGTGGAGAACTGCTTCATCCCCTTTCTATTCTTTTTTTAATTTGTTGAAAATATAAATGAATTTCAGAAAATCAAAAATGGCTACACATGGTATGTTCCGATTGGTTGAAATGAGAGGAGAGTCTGAATGCCCAGGCTGAGATTTGAGATACTTGCTTTCAGCCTTTCCCCAAAAAAGGCCCACCCCAATGGTTGAGAGTCTTGAGACTCTCCCTCAGACTCCCTTCAGCCTTGCATTGCGGATGCCCTAATCCATGAAGATGTAGCAAACAACAATTTGAATTTCATGTCGGTGTCAACATAATTTAATGATTTAATAAATTTGATATAAAGGTTAATATTTTAGTGAATTTTCTCTTTGTGTTTTATTTCCTTTCAAATGATCATAAGTTTTTAACAGTCATTGCCTTACATTATCTGTTACAATTATGAATACTTGAATAGCCAAATGAAAAATGAAATTGTACCTGTTCACAATTCAAAGAATCCAAACTGCATATCTGATAAAACTGGTTCAATAAAGAAACTAGTTTATGTGTCCCTAATAATAAGTGTTGGATCTGAACTGGTCTGGCCCAAATCCAGAAATTTTCAAACAGGCCCTAAAGGTGGCACTGAACAGAACCTATGCCGTAACGTGAAACTACAGGGAAGCTCTAGGAAACATGTGTGTAAGACACACTAAACAAAGCAATAGACTGATAACTGGAATGAGATATATTTGGTGTCCAAAGCGGAGATTTCATTCTAGATTGTCATTTATGATGCATAAGCTTCTGTCTGTATTCAGCATGACCTTCGTCATGGTGAGAAGCTACCACTGTAGCCCTTTTAAACGTAAGATACCCATGAGAGTAATCATTCTACTGAATATTTCATAAACACTATGAATCGGTTATTGGCATAGGAGGCATGAAAGTGGAACAGCATGGAACTTGAAGCTCACTTGGGAAGAGAGACTCACCAAATGAACATCCTAGGAAGAAAGAGGGTTCTCAAGATAAGGCATAATTCTAAGTCATGAAATAGACCAAAAAGGCAAGAGAGAGAATTTGGAAGAGAGAACTTATTTATGTCTATACTTGACTTAATGAGAAGAGTACTCTTCACAACAGTACTTCTACCCATATAAATAATGCACTAAGGCCCCTAGATACAAATGCTATACAATATTGACCCATTAATCCCATTACTTCTAACAATTTGGTACATAACTCGGAAAGTGGTCCATTTCATCATGCAGTGCACTTTGCCACATTGATTATAGATCATGAACATCAAGAGGAGAACATCAGAAGTGGCTGCCAGGGACATTCACAGGGAAGACTTCTATCAAGGCACTTCAAGATTCAAACTAGTAAGCTTGGCCACATTCTTGGAGATATCAAGGCCTATGGCTATGAAGTCTGACGCAGCCCATGCCCATTGAAGTTCAGAGGGTGGGACACTAAGGAGCAATGGCATGCGAAACCTTCTCAAAAGCATGTGTGGCCTTATTGAGAGAGAGAGAGAGAGAGAGAGAGAGAGAGAGAGAGAGAGAGAGAGAGAGAGAGAGAGAGAGAGAGAGAGTGGCTA
>JAOWAN010000047.1:660898-676954 GCA_028566635.1 Lobelia cardinalis | reverse complement strand
AGAGAGAGAGAGTGAGAGAGTGAGAGAGAGAGAGAGAGAGAGAGAGAGAGAGAGAGAGAGAGAGAGAGAGAGAGAGATCAGCAATAGTCCTCTTTGGAGGGATGTGAGAAGAGAACAATGTTAGAGTCAAGGTGGACCGACTTAGTAACTTTACCAGCTGTTGTGGCCACCCAATGAAGTCACTACCATTCACAATAAATACCTCCATTTACCTCATGTATGGAGCAAAATGAACACGTGTGAATTACCCCTCGATTTTTGCCCTCTGTCACTTGTTCCAAGCTTTAATCTATTTCCTCCTTCAAACAGACCATAGTGAGTAATGAAGAGCTCCAAGTATTAAACCACATCCACCAGCCAGCCTACCTCTAAAGCAATCTTAAAGCAGGATTTTCTAGTTCCTTCACTTTGAGAGGAGTTTCTTTACATAACTTTCTTTGGCCATCCAACTACAGATTCTTGAGGGCAGAAGCACTTGGTCATATTCATAGAGGCGTGAACGATGTTCTGCAATAACTTGTGGTTTTGTTTTCATTCGTTCCTAGCAAGTAGGGTTTTTAATACACAGTGACCCATGTCCTTTGTGCTCATTCCATTGTGGCCCGTGTGCTTAGTGTTCTCTCTGTCTGTCTAAGAGGCATTAAAATCAGTCTTTTGCCTCATGTTATGGCTGCTTCATGAAAACGAAGGTAGTGAAAAGGGAAACAATAGAACTAGCAGCCTCCCCTGCAGTCAATATAGTTAAAACTATTCCCTAGTAGATAATAGTATTGATAGCTTGCAAGATAATACTGCATTTCACATTTTAGAGGGAAAAAGTAACGAAGAGTAAAAGACTAAAATCACTTGTGTGAAGGTTGTTACCTATGTATTATTCATAGTAGATTCAAAAGGGTAAAAGTCACTCCTATAGTAAGCAATGAGAGAGAATTGCCTAAGATGGCTACGGCACATACAATGTAGGCCCCTTCATGCACCAGTTAGGAAGTGTGATGATATCAATCTTAATCAAACTAGGGGTAGGGGTAGACAAGAGTTAACATGGTCATCCGCAAAATTGAAAGATATATGAAGTATTTTGGGCTCTGTGGTGACTTGGCACTGGTTCTTGCGGAATGGCCGAAAAGGATTCATGTAGCTGATTGGGACTAAGGTTGAGTTGAGTTGAGTTGATAGCAGTAGATTCAAAACCTCTCATAGAGAATTGACTCAGAATGACTAAACCAATTTCAATAAAACAATACAAGGCTAGCTCTGAATTAATATTGAAAAGGGTTGCCATAAGAATTAAATTTCAATCAAGAGATACATACCAGACGGGTCATGCTGTCAAATTCCTTTACAACACTAGTGAACTTTGCAACATCTTCCTCATCAACCGCAGATGCCAGATCCTGACACACAATCAGTTTTTATCAGTAAATAAAGATTATTTAAAACAGAAAGAGGAAAAAGAAAACAAATCACGAAATGATAGCTAATGGAACATAAAAGCTGCAGAATAATTATCAATATAAACTGTTTAGATTGTACGCAGGCTAAGCTAGATTCATCAACTATATCAAATGAATTAAAAGTAACCAACTCTGCCGATCAAACATGATGAAAAAAAAAAAAAAAACAGCTTTATGTGAAGTGGGTGCAAGGTCAGTTGCCAAATGAGCCACCACTTACAGCTAGAAATTTGCATTCTCGCGTTCTTGAGAAAGTTGGATCCAAATCCTGGACAAGCATTCAACCATGTCTTAGATGAACTTCAGAAAAAGGTTCAACCTGTTTAGTAATGAATAACAAAACATTTACCTCATATCTCTCAATTGCATTTGTTATTGCAATAACATCACCTTTACAAAGTTGGCAAAGTCCAGCATTAAGAAGATGTCCTCTTACTCCGTACTTGAGCAAATTGATGTTAATGGAATGACGTGCTATCTCTTCATAAATTGCAATTGCTTTTGGATAACTGAAAATTGTGGAACTATTTAGTCCGCTGAGACGCAATTCCAAATTTTAGCAAGTCTTGACCAGGACCAACAGAAGTGGGAAAAGTTTGAAATTCTATGGATAGCATGGACAATTGGGGACTGCTATGCAAATTGGTGTGCACATATCAACAGTAGTGCAGTGTTTTTAAACACGCGATTCATCTACTTCGCATTAACTATTTTAGGTTGTCATTAAGTAAATGAAGAATCAAAAAATGAAAGAAAGAGATGATGGAAAAGTTTTTGGATATAACATGGCCTGCTAGTAACAGTTGAGTTTCCAAATGGAAGTGGTTCAGCTGGTAGGGCACTACTGAAGAAGACATGAAATCCTAATCAACTGTGTCAAACTGCAAAGCTCTCCAACTACAAGAGTGAGTAGTGAGTACAACTCTACTTTAACAGAGCAAGCACCTAACCATATGAAAGACAATGTTCACAGGAAAAAAAAAATGCATGCCTTATACAGTTCAACTAGATTGAAGGAAGAAAACGAATACCCAGATATACACATATTACTAGATGAGATCACTTACTTTCCTAGCTGCGCAGAAAACTGGGCAACTTTTTGCTTGCACTGATTTGCAGAGGTTGATACTTCTTCAGTTTCAAACAGTTCCGCAGCTCGCTCAAAATACACTATGGACTGCTCAATATTTTGTTCTCGCTCATATAATTCACCAATATCCTAGTTCAATGGAAGTAAGCAGCATTTACAGATATCCTCTTAAATTTGTTCAGATAAACGTATCACTGTTGATTCAAATACTTATAACAGGAAAAAAAATCATATTACATGAAAGTGAAACTTCTGCACAAACGAATTTCATTTTACAAACAAGAATAAGGTTGCACAACAATGCAGGGACTCTGAAAGTAACATATCAAGGTTTCATGGATAAAATAACTCAAAAGTGGTAAAACTGTAACGTTAAAGAAATTACCTTGCAATATCTTGCAGCCATGTTGAGTCTTCCATTTTGCACGAATATATTTACTGCCTTATCAAGGCATTCTATTGCCACTGCAAGGGGAGCAAATATCAAAAGAGGAACAAGAGCTAGTTTCCCAAGTTTCAGAAGCATACACAAATTTACAAAATAAGAAACCAACAAAAACACATACGTTTAACATTCGTTTTTTTATAGCAATTAGCAGCATCTACATAGGCACTTGCAGCTTCATGCAGGCTTTGTAACTGCAATACGATATCCAGTGACGATAAAAATTGCACACATTATTGGGAAAACTACAGTAACCATATCGTAGCAAATTTAACTTACTTTCAAGTAACAATCAGCCAATCTGACGTATACCAAACCAGCTCTATCCCCTGGTAAACAAAATACAGGAAAATTAGTATGCTCTAAGCTCAACAACAAGCATATCATGAACTCTTGAGAAACAATACTAAGCAATAAAATTCCACCATGTATCCCAAAAATTTTCCAACCCGACATGTCAATCAGAGATTGGTTTTGAATAGAGTGGATCCACTTTGTGTATCTTATTTGTCAATCTTTGATTGGTTAGTATGAACGTTGTAAGATTTTCGGACACTTCTAGTTTTTTTTTTTTTTTTTCCAATTTGATACGTAGGAAACTAAAGCAAGACAGAAAATATGATTTCTCAAGGCCTGTACGAGGAAATTTGTCAACTCCCATGGGGATCTTATAAGAAGTGCATTTCATCATCCTCTTTTGCACAGGTGGTCACTGCCTTGTTACTTTCCCTTCCCACATGCTGGATGCTGCAGTCAGGCTCATACATTCTATATTTGCAATCAGTAATAAGGACAGCCAGGCGATGTTCTGAATCAAAAGGTTCCTGCAGCAGCTTGACCGCAATGAGAGAGTCTCGCTTGGTGATGATGTTGTTCCAGCCGTGAGTCCTTACAATGGCTAATCAGGTGAAGATCGCAGCTTGCTCAAGGGGGTAGGCATTCGTGAATTTTGCTGTAAAATCCATACACCCACTCCTCTATGTTGTTACTAATGAGGCCTCTAGTTGTAAGTGCAGTACTACCCCAAGTCCTAAAGCTACTTTATCTGTGAGCATAATATTAGGGATACAAATCAATCCCGTCAGTTATCCCCATAGATTGATAGGTTTCCTTTGTTGTATATATTTTGTAATCCTTTCCTTATAGGTTTCCTTGTTGTATATCTTTTATAATCCTTTCCATGTTTAGTGTTGTAACCTCTAGCATGTATATAACGCTTGTATAGAACGTCTATCAATAATATACACTGAACCATATTCAGTCTCTATATGGTACAGAGCCCCTAAACACTCAAACGAGACCAATCCAAACCTTTTTTTTTTCTTCTTTCGGCCATGGCTACAGATGTAACCAACCCCACCTCCATCGCTGCACTCAACAACAGTGCAAGTCCTCCCTACCCACCACCATCCTCTCTGATTTCGATCAGTCCCATCAACCAAATCACTCTGAAACTCACGTCCCTCACATACACTTCCGAAAAACACGGCTTTTGACCCTTTCTTTGTTGTTGCCGGACATGGCGATTCCAGTTTGTTGCTGTTCTCACCGGCTTTGATCTCCTCGGATTCGTTGATGGTTCCACTCCGTGCCCACCTGCCACTCTCCCAGCCGACTCCGGCACCGGCACCATGCCCAACCCCGCCCACAGCCACAGGGTCAGGCGAGATCAGCTCATTCTTTCCGCAATTGCCGGTTTAATCTATCCGGAACTCATTCCACTGATTTCCCGATCAACCACGTCAAGCCAAGCCTCGAAAACTCTAGCCAACAGGTTTTCCAAGCCTTCCAGGGGCCGAATTATCTCGCTCAAGGAGAAACTGCGCCTCACTACCCAAGGCCACCTTTCCATCTCCGACTATATGACCCGCATCAAAGTAATCTCCGATGAGCTTGCCTCCCTCGATCAGCCTGTCGCCAATGATGATCTCGTACTCCTAGCCCTTCGTGGCCTCACAGCTAAATACAACTCTATATGTTTGTCCCTACAGGCAACAAGTCACCATCCCCTCACGTTTGATGACATCTTTGAGATTTTGCTCAATATCGAGGCACAACTCAATCTGGATGCCTCCACTGAACCTTCCCCCATGCCGATCTCGGCTCACTATACACACAAACAACCCTCCGCAAACTACATATCCAAGCCCCAGGGGGACTCGCCCAACCCTACACTCGGAGTATCCCGCACCCGATGCCGTTCACATTGGCGATGGTACAGGTCTACCCATCACTCATCATGGTTCTACCCTCTTAAACTCTCCTTCTGGTTCTTTTCAATTACATGATATCCTATGTGTTTCTTCCATCAAGCGCAATCTAATTTATGTTTCACGATTCTGTCACACCAATAAAGTGTCTGTTGAATTCTTACCCAATTGTTTCTTGGTGAAGGACCTTTTAACGAAGAAAGTTCTGCTCCGAGGCTTGGCTAAAGACGGTGCCTATAAATGGCCAAGGTCACTACCCAAATCAATCCTTGCACTTCCAATCGCCCATGCAGCCAAATTCCTATGGCACCACCGACTCGGCCATCCATCCACCAAAATCCTTGATCATCTAGTCTCCTCAAATAAACTTCCGTTAACACGGTCTTCTTATTCCTCTTTTTCATGCAATTCATGTCACCGTAATAAGGCGCACAAATTACCATTTGCGTCCTCATCTCTTTCTAGCTCTAGGCCTTTGGAACTTCTTTACTCGGATGTATGGACATCACCAATTACTTCAACTGCTGGTTTCAAGTACTATGTTATATTTGTCGATCATTTTTCACGATATGTCTGGCTATACCCTCTTAAAAAGAAATCTGATGTGCATGATGTCTTTGTTCGTTTTAAAAACCTTGTTGAGAATTACTTTGGCGCAAAAATCATTACCTTGTACTCTAATAATGGTGGTGAGTTTCAAGCACTTAAAATCGTTTCTCTCGTCTCATGGTATTTCACACCTCACCACTCCCCCACATACGCCCGAACACAATGGAATATTTGAGCGTCGTCACCGTCATATTGCTGAAACCAGCCTCACTCTCCTTCACACCCACATGCCTCTCTCCTTTTGGCCGTTTGCCTTTTTGACGACAGTATATCTCATCAAGAGAATACCAAAGATTGATCTCCATTACAAATCCTCACTTGAAAAGCTATTTGGTTCCCCTCCATCATACCACCACCTAAAAACGTTTGGCTGTCGTTGCTATCCTTGGCTCCGCCCGTACTCCACTCATAAGATGAACACCAAGTCCACACCGTGTGTTTTCTTAGGCTACTCAATCTCCAAGAGTGCCTATCTATGTTATGAGCCACTAACCCAGCGCCTATACACTTCCCGTCACGTATAATTTGTTGAGTCAAATTTTCCATTTCAGCCACAATCCTCGGCCCCTCAACCCTCAGCCAGGACCTCGTGTTCTATTCCCCCCGTCGAGCCAAATCCTCCCTCGCATCCTGTTTCTATCTCGGTACTGCCCTCCCCTCTTCCATCTTGTGCTAAGAGCTCGCCAGCCCCAGCCATGCCATCCTCCTCTATCTTGTGCTACTCCAATCAGCCTACTCCTCCTGAGTCCCATCCCACATGTCTGGTCCGTCTACCGAGCCACCAAACCCAGCCACTTCTTTACATACTTCACAACCTGCTTCCCCCACTCCTATCAACAACCACCAAATGACCTCTAGAGCCAAAAACAATATCCGAAAACCGATCTCTAAACTCACCCTTGTTGCCCAATCCTCCACTTCTCCTGTCGCCGAACCATCAAACATCAAGCAAGCTCTCGCAATTCCGAAGTGGAAGTCAGCCATGACCGAGGAAAACACAACTCTTGCTCGGAACAATACCTGGACGCTCATCCCTCCATCCACATCTTAGTTGGGTCTTTCGCATCAAACGCAACCCCGACGGCTCCATCAAAAAATATAAGGCCCGCCTCGTAGCCAAAAGGTTTCACCAACGGCGTAGCCTCGACTACCATGATACCTTTAGCCTGGTTATCAAACCCACCACCGTCCGCTTGGTCCTCTCAATTGTTGTGTCTCATAATTGGCCACTCAAGCAACTCGACGTCAATAACAACTTCCTCCATGGTACTCTTACCGAAGATGTTTTCATGACCCAACCTCCCGGGTTTATTGATCCCTCCCGACCTCACCATGTTTGCCATCTCTGCAAGTCCTTGTATGGCCTCAAACAAGCACCCCGCGCCTCGTACACTGCTCTTAAAGATTTTATGATTCGATTTGGTTTCACCAACTCGAAGGCAAATGCATCCCTTTTCGTCTATAGTCACGCCGAAGTTACGCTTTATGTTTTGGTCTACGTAGACGATATCATTCTAACCGGTAATCATGCAACATCTCTCTCACGTTTCACTCAAGCACTTGCTGCTCAATTTTCAATTAAGGACTTGGGTGATCTCTCATACTTTCTTGGTGTAAGTACTCCAATCTCCAACCGGCATTCTTCTTTCGCAACGGAAGTACATTCATGAACTCCTTGAAAAGGCCTCCATGCTCAGTGCCAAACCTGTTTCTACCCCCATGTCACCTGATCATGTTCCCCATCTATCTGACGGAACATCGCTTTCCGATTCAGAATCTTCTCTTTTTCGTCGTCTTGTCGGCGGTCTACAGTATTTGTCGCTTACTCGACCAGACTGTCCTTTCACCATCAACAAGCTATCCCAATTCATGCACCGACCCACCACCTCTCATCTCACTGCTGGCAAGCGGGTGCTCCGCTATCTGCGCGGGACTGAACATCTCGGCCTTTTCTGGGCTGGGAACATTGATGATCGTACTTCCACTAGCGCTCACGTCATCTTCCTTGGCTGCAATCCCGTTTCTTGGTGCTCTAAGAAGCAACGCACGGTTGCTCGCTCGTCCACCAAGGCCGAGTATCATGCCGTTGCTGCCATCACGTCAGATTTGCTATGGATTCAATCTATTCTCCGGGAGCTGCATGTTTCACTTCCATCTTCGCCTACAGTTTACTGCGACAATGTTGGAGCTACCTACCTTTGCAAGAATCCGGTGTTCCATTCTCGAATGAAGCATGTCGCGATCGATTTTCACTTTGTTCGAGAGAAGGTTCAAGCTGCTCACCTTCGCGTCTGTCATGTCTCCTCTGCCGATCAGCTTGCGGATGCTCTTACCAAGGCCCTGCATCGACCTCGTCTTGAGCTGCTTCGATCCAAGATTGGCGTCCGCCACACAGACTTCATCTTGAGGGGGCGTATTAGGGATACAAATCAATCCCTTCAGTTATCCCCATAGATTGATAGGTTTCCTTTGTTGAATATATTTTGTAATCCTTTCCTTATAGGTTTCCTTGTTGTATATCTTTTATAATCCTTTCCATGTTTAGTGTTGTAACCTCTAGCATGTATATAAAGCTTGTACTGAACGTCTATCAATAATATACACTGTACCATATTCAGTCTCTATACATAATGCATGAACAGCGGCATCATTTTCTCGATTTCATAAAGCACACATAATGATCCATGCCCAAAATTCCAGTTTAGTGGGCAGCCAAGAACTATTTAAATCCGGGTCTTATCCAATATCTAAATAGGATTTTAGACAAACAGTTTAATGGGTTTTACAATACGATTACTTACTGAGTATAATCCAAACAAATTAATGAACTTGACAACATAATTGACAAATGAATCTAAATAGTACAAACACACACAAGATGAAATTAATAATTAGCAAAAGTTAAGAAACTGAAAAGAGATAAGTAATTACAGACATGATTTGGCGAGTTTGAATGAATTGGCGGCTTGTTGGAACAAATCAGTAGCGTCATCAGTGGATTTAAACAATCCCCTGAGCTTCTTCTCCGCCTTCTTCTCTAGCTCTTCAGCTTTCGTTATAAGTCTCGGATCCCCCTCCATTTCTGTTCAATCGATCTATCTGAACAAGAATTCTCGACTTTGTTCAACTTCGACCACAGTATATAAGAACAATTCTTGGTTTGAAAAAACGCCTCTGGCAGGAAAAGATGAACACGATTTCTACTTTTACATTTACTCGCCTCTGAGTTTGGAGACAATTACATCTACTTCCCTTACTTTGTAAACAATGTTTGTTCTACTTCACTTGTAGCCTGTTTTTAACTCATTTAAGCACTAAGAAAAATGTTGATAAGAATGAAAAGAAAAAGAACAGCGTATTTGGATCCGAATGTGGGAGGATAGGTATAGGAAGTGTTATTCGCAATGAGAATGGTGAGTTTGTGGCAGCTTTTAATTCATGTATGGCCGACTATTTTGAATCCGTTCACTGTTGAAGCGGTCGGTTTGCGTGAAATTTTGAGTTGAATCAAGGACAACAATTTATTGGGGTGGAGATAGAGATGAATATGCAGTTAGTAATATTGGTCTTATCTAGAAACCATCAAGATCTTTCGCCTTTAGGAACTGTCATAGTTTATTGTCGTCAATTCCTTACAAAGGCATCTGTCTCCTCTGTATCCTTTATTAGGCGTACAGCGAATCAGGTGGCTAATTGCTTAGCAAGAGCTTCTGTTTCTATGTCTGAACGCATATCGTGGGAGAATAGTGTCCCGCATTTCCTAGGAGATGTAATGTTTCGTAATTATATGATATAAAACTCAACTTTGGTGTAAAAAAGAAAAAGAACAGCGTATCAAATGCGCCTTTTTGATACTAACTAAATTATGTGCCAGTCCAATTACCCTTCACTAAACTTGACATTTCTTCTTTTTACTCATTCTTCAAAAGTCCCACATTCTCCTATTACGGTAGAAATTACCATTTGTTTGATCTGTAATTGACAAGTCGATGATCAAAATTCTCTTAATTGCAGCTCATGTCATCACCAAATTTAAGTTGGGACCGTAAGCATTGTGATCTCATCTTTCTTCTTTACGGATGATGATCTATGAGATAATGACTCTGGAAAAATATTTGGGATCCCTTCCTCGAGAGTTCAAATCTTCTGTTTTAAATGGTGTTTCAGTTCATGTCTCATCTTTCTAAAACCACATTTCAACTAGAAACATCTTTTGAAACAGAAAAACTCAACTCTTCCCTCGGTGCTCATTTGTGTTTTAAGACAAAGATTGGCTCGAGTTGGAAGAATATTGTCATATTATGTGTGATGTTTCTCGAAAGTCTCAGATCCGATTTGAGGACCAAAATATTCTTTGCTTTTGGGTCCTCACAACTTCCAGCCACTTTTCCTCCATTTCTAACAAGGTACAATCAGTAATAGCGATTGCAGTTTTCTTTCTGATGTAGCTTCTGATATAATGGAATAAAATATCCAAATTTAGTATTGAAAAAAACAAGGTACAACCTGATTTTACTTCTTACTATTTCCATCTCAAAAACAATTGTCCACCTTCCCCTATTTGTACCTTCCATAATTTATTCGTCCCCAAAAATAATTTGAAAAAATTAGCAACAAATTAATATAACTTAACAATGATACAAATAAATATGTACATCTCTTCTTAATTTATGGACAAAATACAATGAAACTATTTTCTGGGAGGCAAGGAAGGAGAGTACTTCCCAACTTGCAGATGACATTCATTGCCGCCCAGAAAGATGTTCCTTTGTCAATCATTCCCCCCCTTCGATTTCTCTCAATAATACTGAACAAGAGAATTATTACAAATTTACGGTCCGTCGAAAACATAATGAATGCATCACTGCATAATTATGATTACTATCACCCAAGATGCACATTTGCAGAATGAGTGAACAAAACCCCAAACGGTAAAAAAGAAAATAAAATGAACCTGTACAATGTGGCCACGCCAGACCTCACAAATTTACCCATTAACTGGATATTCGACCTATGAAGTGGGACAGGACCATTATCTACCCACATAAACTTCACTCCCATGAAAAAAAACAAATTTCATTTCCTGTAGACTGGGAAATAATGTCACAGGCTACAAGGATATACAAAAAAAAAATTGTCCTCATTGCTACAAATAACAATAATAATGAAAAACTTCTACCGTTATCAATGCAGATCTCAAAAGAAGCCACTGCCAAACCCATATTAACAAGTAACACAAATTCCCACTGTATGCAAATGTATCGTAACAAGCAGAGGATATATCTTACAAAGCAGCACCTCATTTCTTTCCCCCAACCATACTCTGACCAGAAGTAGGTCCTGGTAACCTGGGGGATGCGTCGCTTGTCCTAAACCTTCCATCTGTGTTACCAAGCACGTTAAGATCTTCAAACAATCTGTACGAGGGTATAAAGGGCTTCTGCCCAGATCCAGCAGGGGTAGCGGAAAATGTTGGGTTTAAGTTTGAGGTTGGTCGGGCATCTCCGTTCATCCCTCTGGCAGGGTATGGATTAGTATGCTGCTGTAATGGTGTGACACCTTGCGAAGGCATATAAGATGAGGTATTGGGGTACATGTATGGAGTCGACGAAGAAGAATATGGATTGTTATAATAACCGGGAGTTGCAGCCCATGGTGGAGGAGGGTAAACAGATGAGAACTGGGGTGGTTGTGATTGGGCATACTGAGGTCGAGGTTGATGTTGAGGCTGAGGCTGAGGCTGAGACTGAGCCCACGGAACAACGTAACTGTTGAAGGGTACCTGGCCCTGATTTCCAGCATAAGGCTGGGACACATGAGGATAGCTCGATGTGGCATTTGAAATTGGTGTTTGACTTTGATCAATGTTTTGCGTGGAAGCCATCGAAGCTTGAGGGGGATGCGGAGAGGCTGCCTCTGTTGATAGGGTGAGACTTAAGAAGTCTATCATATCTTGTGAATTAGTAGTCCTCACAGGTGCTGGTGGATCAGATAGAACTAATGCCATGCTCAAAGTGGGATCAGGTGCAGTTGCATTATCATTAGCATTCCATATGGGACCACCTACTCCGGTTCCAATGGACCCGCTGTTGGATGCAGTGGACTGCGTTCTGGAATGCCTGCAATGGTAAAAATTAACTTTTTACCAAAAAGAATATATATATATATCTATAGTATATGGACAAGTGGTGTACTATTCATTGAAAAGAAAGAATGAATAGTGCAAAAAACACAATTTCCCAAAAAACACAATTTTCAAAAAAACACAATTTCTCCCTCCTTTCCCCTACTCCCTCCCTCTCTCACATACATATCAATACTTTCTTTCTCTCTTTATCAAATAATCTCTCTATACATATCTAAACTCCATTTTTTATATATTTAATTAAATTATTATTTTTTATAAATTATTAAAAATTATTTTTTTAATTTTTAACTCCGTGTTAGTATATATATATGGGGGAAATAATTCGCAATTTAAGAGCTACCTTCTGGCTAGCTGTGCAAAGTCATCTTCCTCTTCTTCTTCTTCCTCCTTTTCTTCAGCTTGGTTCCTGGGGACTGGAACAGCTGGTGCAGATGGCGTAGCAACTGACTTGGGATCGTCCCTAACCTCAGTAGATTTAAAATTGGGCCCATGTATGTCAACTGGACGCGAAATGGAACTTGTAATTTGATTAGGCAGCGGAGAACCAGACGCTATAGCATCATGCTTAGCCAGCACCGCTTGAAGGCTATCATTCAATTCAAGACCCTGACCAAGCAGCTCTTCATCACTGCCAGAAAAAAGAGTAAATTTCTTAGAAACACACGAGAAAGTCATATGGAGAGACGAATTATGTCTAGTCACATGCCACCCCATCCATCCAACCCAAAAAGAACAACATAACTCAACTCAGCATTTGTCCCAATCACTTCGGACAACAAACATACACAAGATAAATAATGTGCACACACAACTGCCCAAATCTCAGGTAGTCAGGTGTGCAAGTTAAGCAAGAGAACGTACCCCGTAGTAGTCAACATCTGCATTAGTTTCTTTTGGTTTGAACGACATCTATCAACAAGCTCAACTATGACCTCATCCTTCACAGCCTACATAGAAATAATTAAGAGTAAAAAGAGAAAAACGTTAGATGAAAGCTGTCAAATAGGGCTGCTCAACAACAGAGGCACTTGAGCTTGGCTCAACGAAAGCTAAACTTGGCTTGTACTGGGTTTCACTGACCTCAAACATGATCAAACACTCAAAATACAAAGAAGCCCAGCTCAGCTAGGTAGGGCTAGAATAAGCTTGGTAGTCACAAAATGTATGCATTTTATGTATGTATTAGTATACTGTTGCCTCAACCTTGATGACAGCTTTGTTTTGTGAAGTAAGCCAAAAGGTTGAACTTATGTTCCTTGGCTTGAATAAACCCGAGCACCATTCAAGATCAATAAATATAAAAGAGCCAAGCAAGAACAATCAAAACATGGCTCAAGTTGACCCTTTATAGCTGACAGCAGAAGAAAAAATTGCAACACATACCATCCGGTCTTTTGGATCTACAGCTTGCAGCATGTCCGATAAAAGATTCAGAGCATTCCTCATTGAATCTATGGTCGAAAAACTAACATTACAAGGAAGAAAATGAATCAAATGATGAAGCAGGATAATGGAATATAACAGCACGACTGAACACCTGGAGACTGTAAAGGGGTCTGTACCTTAAATTTTCAATCTCAGCTGCCATGGCCTCATCTAGCCTCGTAGACGAATTGCTCGGCATTCCATAACCCACTTGGGCCTGTCTCACAGATGAATGGGCTACACTAACAGGAGGGGTAAATATTGGAGCTGCTTCTGGTGTTCGCCGTGGAAATTCTACCCCAGAATGCTGTATGAGAAGAGCACCCAACTGTTACTATGCAGAATGGTGCCAACTCATTAACTTCTTACATAATTGTAACTTATGATCCATAACGTCACATCTTAACCAACATGATCTAAATATCCAAAAGGACACTACAGATCCATGTAAAGGTAAAATCAGCCAAAACCTATGACATAGGGGATGGAAGGTTACTTTGAATACTTGTTGTACCAGACAAGTGTGCCCTAGGAAATGCAGACGCATATAATTAGAGTTTCTAAGAAGACAGTAGCATTTTGCTTCAAGAAATGCTCAGGAATTTAGCAAATTCCAATAAGAGTTTGGTTAGTATCAAATCAAGATATGCTGAAGAAAGACAGCGTGTGTATATATGTATGTATATATGTACATATATACACAAACACACGGGCTGTGTCCTCCTGTCTTGGATTTTAAAGATCCATGGCCAACACCACGTGTAGTATGTCAACACTTCTGTCTGTGTCCTCAAATCAAAGGCTAAAGCATACTGAAACTTGCTATGATACACTTACCCTTAGTTCCTCATAAGCAAAGTAATATTGAGGATATTTCCCTCCACGGCCACCAAATGCTTCTTGCCAAGAGTCTAGAAGCACCAAGATTTTGTCTCTTACACGCATATCTGTCTGCAAAAGCCAACAAAGTTGAATTCACGAAGGAAAACATGGAATGACATGCAATAAAACTTGAAGAAAATTTTCACCAAATAAATACTTTTTTCTTAACAATTTTGATCATCTCCGTAAGTACGTTCTTCTCGGCAATTTGAAAATGCACTTGTTCACCACAGTTCTTTACCATTGTCTCCAGAAGCTACAACCCACAATGCCAAACAATGGATTATAAACATACAATTCAATAATGTAGGTAATTCCAAAATGACCTGGAAGCAATGCAACCAACTGGAAAACGCTTAGGTCAATTCAAATTTCACAATAAAATACAGTATGGAGAGAAAACATTGACAGTAGGAAAAGTTTCAACAATTAGTACTGTTAACGCAAGTAGATGAACTCTAGGGTTCTTGTGCTGCAATCTTTTCTTCACAGCCTTCACAACATCTTTTGCAAGCCTGTAATTATAGCATTTAAATTGATTAATTGGAAAGAACAATTGAAGGAAATAACAGTACACAACTTTCCATTTCACGAATTTACATATCTCCTTCATAGAATCGAGAAAACTGGACCATGTGCAACATTTTTCACATAAATGATCACAAATCACAACTGACAACAGCAGACTGCAAACTCAACAGGATTCCAAACAAGATAAACAAGGCTTTGAAAGTAAACCATAAATACAAGCATAAAACTGAACCTTATTAGTTATTGTGAGTTTCGTAATAGGCAAAAAACCGAAAAAAGGACGTCTGACCAATTAGGTGAAAGCTCCCGTTGACTAGAAACTCATAATAACAAAGTTCAACATTTCATATAGCCTGTTCCTTCAATTCCCAGACAGTGATCATTCAGTAACATGAACCCATCAAATAAAATTAAAAACAACAAATTAAACCCTTAAAAACATATCACTCCAAGCAAAAAACAATCAAGTTTACCGAACTAGTCTTAAACCAAACCAGAACTAGTACAATTTCCACATAATCACATGCATATGTGAGCAAAACACCAAAGCAATCAACAAAATAACAAAACCTAGAATTACACAAAGTAAACTTTCTTGAAATAATTCTTGAAAACTAAATATATATATAATTATACCAAGGATTGGAATTGATGGTGTCGCATATATCAATATTCATAGTCCAATCGGGACCCATTAGAAACTCGCTAGTTGCCTTCTCGACCCGAACCGTGGCTGACCCGGATGATGAAGAAGATGAAGACGAAAAAGTAGCTGCCGGCATCATCATTCTATCTCTACAAGATTAAATTTTTGAAATTCGGGGAATGAAAAGAACAAAATTGAGAGAAAACCTTTTGGATGGAGAGATGGATAGATATACACAATATGAACAAGAAGAAAGAGATTTCATGGAACTTCGTAATACTTTCTCGAGAAAATTCTGAGAGAGAAAAGTGCGACTTTCTGTCCTATCTTTAGTTCTCCTTTTTTCTGCCTGATTTTGATTTTTGAGTTTTGGCCTCGCTTGGTTATGTTAATCTTAGGGTAACGTTTGGACGTGGAGTTTTTTGATATGATTTGTTTTTTATTGTGTTTTGTGTTTTGTGTTTATTTTGTATTTGTTTGTGTTTTTGTAGGAGTTTACAATTTTGCCCTTTAAATTTTAAAAAATTACATGATAGTGGTGGAGAGAGAAAGAGAGAATGGGTGATAGTTGTGATTTGATGTGATGTGTGATAGGATATAAAGGTGATATAGGGGT
>JAOWAN010000047.1:634000-650701 GCA_028566635.1 Lobelia cardinalis | reverse complement strand
AAAACGAGATCCATCATGAATATGTTCTAAGATCAAACAAAAATTCATTCATAATGAATTCACGTTATTCAAACACAATATTAAATTAGTTACTGTGTTGTTTAAGATACAGTAAACATTTTACTGTGTTTTGAGTGACACGGTAGCAAATTTATTATCATATCATGAATAATTTTCAATTTGATTAGGTTTTTGATCGTAAAGATGATATTTACATCAAAAACAATAATTAAAAATAATACAGTAACAAACTTGCTAAAAAGTTGCGAATAAATCACAAGACACAGTATCTAGTGAGTTATTCTGTCTTAACTCTTGAACGACACAATATCTAATGAGTTACTGTGTCTTCAACGACACAGTAGATAATTTAATATTGTATTGAAGAAACGTGACAAATTATGAACAATTTTTTTTTTCGTTTCAAAACTTGATGATGGATTTTGTTTAAAAGAAAATTTAATTACGAGCACGTACATATTTTTAGATTTTATTTTGGAGTTATGAATAATGAGATATTTGCCTTTAAAGTTTAAGGTGAAAAATACATAATTGTGTTCACACCTAGCACAATGACAGTATTACCGTTGTTGTTCAATAAATTGCGTTCACACTTAATTAAATCTTATATATTTATTTTTTTTAATCCAATGATTAAAATTGGTTCCTATAGTTCCTATTTATTTAGGTTGTCATTAGAACGCGCCCCTAATGATATATATCATTATATCACTTCATATCGACTAAGTGATCCGAGCCTTAGTATATTATGAACTAGAAAATGACTGTCCAAGGGTACAAACGTAAATAGAAAAATATAATTATATAATTACCGTTTAACTAATACATGGAGCGCAAAAATAAGCTAAAAATAATATCAATAAAATAAATGCTTTTACATCATATTATATTTATTTGAAAAAATAGTACTAATATAAAAAAATGATAAATTAAAAGTTGTGAACCTTAGAGAAAAACTATGTAAAAAAAATCTGTGTAAATCATGTGTTGTGGATGATAAAAAATGGGGTAATTTGCACCGTCCATCCTCCTAGTTTGGTCCAATTTTGTTGCCCCCCTTCCTTCTCAAGTTTGGTCATTATACAGAGCATACCCTTTTATCAATAATTAATTCAATTAATAATTTTACATAGATATAATATAAATAAAAAATATTGTGAAAATATTTATTTAATAAAATTTATCAAAATTTAAATATAGTTGATCACAATTATTTTAAATATATGTGTATTTAAATTAAAAATTAATAATATAATCAAATTTAAAATAAAGAATAAAGGAAAAAATTCTTATAATATTAAATTTAAATACTCACAAATTTATAAGTATATATAGTTAAAAATGTATCATATATAGAATATATATTAAGTCAATCCCTTTTACGAAAATAATTTATAACTTAAAAATATTGTATTATTTTATAGTTTATTATTTTTTAACTATAAGTATATATTTATATACATGTATGTGTGTATATATTTAACTTTAATCATAAAAAAAAATACTTTTTTCATTTCTCTTTCGATTTTATAATGTTCATATTTTGAATTCAACAAATTCACCCAAGATAAATTCATTTAGTTATAATTAATGTTGAATATATATACATATATATTTTATTAATATAAAATATCATAGTTTAAAAGTAAACAGCTATGAAATAATTACTTTGTAAATTATTTTTAAAAGAATAATTGACTTAATGTATATATGCTATGATACATAATTAATTATGCTACGTCAATTTTTTATACATTAAGTCAATCATTTTTTCAAAAATAATTTTTATAATCAATTTTCTATACATTAATTCTCTTTTATGATTGAAGTTGAAATATCTATCTATATATATATATATATTTGATTATATATACATATATATGTGTGTTTGCTCAACCTTAATATTAATTTTTTTTCTTTTTCCGTTTATTTTTAGTTTGATTATATATTAATTTTTAGTTTAAATACACTTAATTTTAAAATAATTGTAATAAATTATATTAAATTTTGGAAATTTTTAGTACAACAATATCTTTAAAGTGTTTTTACTTTATATTATATTTATATAAAAATTATAAATTAATTAATAAAATGGATAAAAGGATATGCTCTGTATAATGGTCAAACCTAAGGGGGCAACGAAATTTGGCCAAATCACAAGGGTGGACAGTGCAAATTACCCGAAAAATGTGATGTTATGTTTGGGTAAACGAAAATGTGTGAATAGTATATATAGGGTTGTTATTGTGAGGGGTGAAAGAGAAAGCGTGAGTAGTGTATGTGAAGGGTGTATCTTTCCATCTATATCATCCGATTTATTATTGTTCTTAATGTCTAATTGATTAATAGTATATTTTGATTTAATTTATATTATAATAGATATAGTCGGTCAATCAAATTTTATCCATATTATGAAAATTGTGTCAAAAAAAAAAAAGAACAAAGAGAGATGGTGATGGAAGTGGCCATTAAACTAACAACTCCCAATTATGGTTGATCGAGAAGTTGCAGGAAACAGACTTGTTTCAGATTTGTGTGACCAAATTTATGTTAAAAATTAAAGAAAAGAGGGGGGTTGGGTTGGGTTGGGTTGAGTTGAGTAACGTTACCATCAAATAACCATCTCTATGAAGAAACAAAATTCCTTTTTCCTTCCTTCTTATCAGTTGCCAAATACTGTAGTAAAAATAATTAGAAGAAAATGATTAATGCAAAACTTCTCCTTTTGCCCTTTTTCTTTTTTGTCTTTTAGGTTTAGTTTTAATTATAGCATAATGATTGTCCTTCCGACTACTACTGCCCATCAAAAATAGAGGGCCAGGATGATGTTGATATTCAGGCTCGTTTTTAAGGGGTTGCGAGGAAGGGGTGATCATGGTTTAGTTTGGTTCGATTTTGATTACTTTTGATTAAAATCGTAATTAAATTAATAGTTCAATTTTATCATTTTTTAAAATCGAAATCAATCCAAAAATATGAAAAATCAATTCTTCGATTTTCATTTTTCGGTTCAGTTTTTATAAACTTTCGATTTTCAAAAAGAATTTATGTAATTGTCAAATTTTAATAGTTGATAGAACAAATTCATAGAGTAAAGATTTTTTATCACCAAAAAAAAAATTATGATTAATTTACAAAATTTAAGTGAACAAAATTCTCTATTATAGAAGTTGAAAGAGAAAAAATCGAAAGTAAAAAAAAAATAGTGAAAATTTATATAAATAAAATACTCAATATTATAAAATATAAATACATTGATAATATAAGTGTATATAAGTAATTAACTAAGTAAAAAAAATAAATATATAGTAGTATTTATCTCGGTTCGGTTCGATTTGAAAAGTGTAATATCACGGCTAAACCGCAACCAAACCAATATTCTCGGTTTTGATAGTTCTAGAAACCAAAACCAAACCAATACATTGGTTCGATTTCTTTTCGTTTGGTTACGTCGGTTTGTTTCGATTGATTCAATTTTACATTTTTTTTGCTCAGCCCTAGTGTGAGGCGCTCGATCGTACGGGGCCCCGAAATTTTAGGAGCCTGGATTCTTTTTAAATTTGTTTATTTAACTTAATCTCATTTAATTGTATATGTAATATAGTAATATATGTAAAAAGTTAATAAACTAAATTAAAATAATTGTACTTTCCTTTTTCAAATAAGTGTTTACTGTTGTATTTTCGTGTGATTCAAAATAAGTATTTATTTTTTGAAGTCGATCTCAAATAATTGGAGTTAATATTTTGATGTGATTGTGGTTGTTGTATTCACTTTTTTTAAAAATAAAAATAAAGTAAATCACGAAATTCTTTTGAATTAACCACTAATTCTCTTTTTATCTACACAGGAGTTTATTTAACTACTTTTTAAGATTATATAAAATTTAGCTGAAAACGTTGATTTGAAATGAAAGAAAAACTTTTAAATGCATAGTAAAAAAAAATTAATTCAATTAAAAAAAATGAAAAAATGTTTAATTTTACAATTTAACAAATGACCTACAAAATCTACTGGTTGTGGGTCCCATGCTGTAAAGTGTTAGTATACTAGTAAATGTCCGTGTCCGAGGACACGACGCTCGGACACGGCGCAATAATTTATTTTTAATTATAAAAATATATATTATTTTACATATATTTTTTAATTAATTAAGTTAAAAAAAATAAAAAAATTATATATTTTTCCACACATATTTTTTATCCCCCCTTTTCCCATCACCCATCTCTTTCTTCCCAACACCCACCCATTTACACATACTTTTTGTCCCCCTTTTCCCATCACCCATCTCTCTCTTCCCAACACCCACCCACCCACACATACTTTTTGTCCCCTCTTTTCCTACACACTCACTCACAATTAATCCCAACCTCTCTCATATATCACCTTGAATTACTATTCATATTAAATGGGACCTACTAAGCAAACTTGTATTATAGATTGTCGACAAAATATATTTGGGGAGGATTTGTGAAAATGCCTACAAGTGCTCTTAATTATATGCTTCTTTCTACGGTCACTGTAAATGTGAGACCGCTTTGTCAGATTTGCCACTAATTGATAGTAGACAATTATTGGTGGTTTAGGGTTTGTTAGATTTTGTAATGATATCTTGTTTTTCCCGCTAATGGAGATTTTCTCCCTCTGAATTTTCCGTGAAAGTTAATGCAATTCTTGCTTGATTTTGCTTGCTTTTCATTATTACTCTTTGTTAATCTTTGACATGCTATCAGAGAAGTCCAATTCTCAATTGGAATTCTATTATGTTACACATTTGTTCGACGGAAAATTGCGAAATGATCTAAAGAAATATTTGGAAATAAAATTTTAAATTCAACATTGCTCATTTTTTATTCTTGTACTGAAAAAATCAAGCGCAATCAGTCTTACACTTTAATTTCGATCAAATTAAATTTGAAATACAAATAAAAATGCATGACACTTGCTAATGACGAAAATAAAAACATTAAATTCACTCACTTCATCCGTGAAATCCACTTATTTTCTCCATTCTCTACTAGAAGAATACAAAAAAGACGGAAAAAAATGAATGAATCTGATATTTTTTGCCCCGTCATTTAGTAAATGTCATGCATAGTTATTTATATTTTAAATTTAATTGGACCGAAATTAAAGTTTAGGATTGATTGCGCTTAATTTTTTCAATATAGGGATTAAAATTGAACAATGTTGAATTTAATGATTTTTTCTCAAATATTTATTAAGGGCGGTGTTATTTACACCCTCCAATTTTACTAAGTTTACACTTATATTTTATTTTTGGAAAATATTCTAAATAAAAGTACTATATTACCCTTTAAGATCATTCCCATCATTAGCACCCCTGATTATGGAGATAAATCGACCAGAAAATTTGCACGGACATGAAGACTAAGTCAGAATGATATATATATTTATATATATATATATATATATATATATAGAGAGAGAGAGAGAGAGAGAGAGAGAGAGAGAGAGAGAGAGAGAGAGAGAGAGAGAGAGAAGCTTAATGGCTGATGAAGCAAAAAAAGTTGTTTACAAGGGAGGGTTCTATGAGGGACCATGTTCGTTGGGGAGCATGCTGGTTTGAAGGTTCAGGAAGCTAAGAGCTTGATAAGGCTCAAGTTTTTAGAGCTGGGTCATGCAATTGTGTACAGTGAGCTTGATAAGAAGATCATGTCAAAATAGAAGGATGAGTGCATTGTTGATTGACTGATCAGTGGTATATTATGTATGGAGAAACTAGTTGGAGGAAGGATGTAGAAGAATGCATATTTGGCCAACATGAATCTTTAATCTGATCAGATGAGACACAAATTTGAGCACACCATGAATTGGTGGAGATGAGGGCAGGGAGTTAGTGGAAAGATATAAATTTTATTCATAAGGATAATATAGTACTTTTATTTAGAATAGTTTTGAAAAATAAAATAAAAGTGTAAACTTAGTAATATTGAAGTATGTAAATAATAACACCATTTATTAAATACAAGGACTATTTCCACAATTTGCCATTTATTCGAATATATAAATAAATAGCGAATATCATTCAAGTAGTCCCCAATTTGTTGTGGGTTATCCTCTTGTTTGGTGATTCGGGCTAATTTTTCTCAATTATCATAATTAGGGTTCTCCGTGCCATTTGTGTCTTCTTCAATCCAGTGACAATGACTACTCCTTGATCCACTTCATCTACGGGATTATTATCTTCCAATGCTAGTTCGGCTAGAATAGAGATCCTCATAGATTCGAACACGCGCCACCTGTTTCTTTATGACAATGAATTCAGATAGCAACTAACAGAAAGCGAATAGCCATCACTACAGTTCTTGGGTGCGTTGGATGAAGGTATGGAAAGCGAGGGATTCAAACCCCCTCCCCCCTCCTACTAATCCGGAAACCGAGCAACAAATATATGCAAGCGGCAACATCATCTACACACTAGATGATGGTGATCATGTTGATTTGAGCTGCAAGCAAGAAGATAAGAGAAACGGCCATGACCAAAAGAACGGCGTCTTGCATAGACAACCATCAGAAACAACTATACATGAAAATTCAATAACACCAAAATTTGTAACATCCACTTGACACCAAGCTTTGGACCTACTTAATCACAAGGGAGCTTTTACTTTATATAAATGAAAGATTTGCTCTATTTTACAGATTGGACCCCAAGGCAGAAAATAAAATGTAAAAAATATATATAAAGGACACAGCACACACTAAACAAGGAACAAAATAAAAGGCAAATATTTACACCCTTTACCTACATATCAAATTATTTGCTGAAGCCTCCAAGAATATTTCTTTTTTTCCATCTTGTGTCACCCTTTACATTGGAGGCTTAAGGAATATATATATATAGCATACAACTACCCTCGAGCTGTACACAATCAGGGGAATTAGCGCAGTAGAACATCACATATGAACCACATTATATCCTCCTCACCCACCAACCAGCCAGAAATCAGATTGGTGACACATCAGCACATGATCATAAACACTACTGTAGCTAAACAGGTCTTCAGAGGAACAGTGCGAATGTGCATTCATCTTGGGGGTGAGATCTCATCAGCATAGACAGATACACAAGCATCAGCAGCACCAGCTGCAAGTAGAACTTCATAGGGATGAAAGGTAAGACAGCTTACAGATCCTATCTTCTGGGCCATGAAGGTCGGTGAGTACTTTATGGTCCCTAATTGTTCACCTTCCGAGTTAAAGACTTTAATAAGCTGTTTGGCTGAGCCACTAGCTATGAGGGGTGCATGTCTGTGAACGGCCAAGGCAGTAAGAGATCCCCGATGAGCATCAATGGTAAGGTACGATTCGTTCTGTTGTCTAATATCAAGGAACTGAATATCTCCTGCCTGAGATGCACTCACAATCTGACGAGACAGAAATAACACAGGTGAGAAGTATGTTAAATCGAATAAAATGCCTATAACAAAGCACAGAACTAACAATAAAACCATCAGACAGAAAGAAGGGGGCTCTTCTTTACCTTTGCTGGATCAAGTCCAGGTTGAAAACCAATCCCTACAACTTTTTCGACTCTCGTGGTGTGAGGTCGAGTCACACAAACAAGCCTGAACCAACAAAGCATAATAAAAAAATGAACAAGACGTACACCTACGCACACACATAACAGATAAAGATACCTGTACCTAAAAGACATACACCAAAGTTCGGACAGCAGGGTTTTGGGCTTTTATTGTGGTTTCCAATTTTTTCTTTTTATTTAAAGTGAAAAGAAAGAGAGAGGAGAGAAAACAAAAAACCAGAAAACCAAACAAAATCCGGGTATCCAAACATAGGGAGTGTACTCCATGATTAGAATATTAAGAATGATTCCTTCGTCTAGACCAAGAAAACGATTAAACATCAGAAAGCAATAATGCGAGTACTCACGCTTCAGATGATCGAATGTCAAATAATCTGACAGAACCATCTACAAAACCAGCTGCAAATTGACCCGCATGAATTTGAGAAGCCGCCTAAAACAGAACAAACATGATTTAGCGATTGAATAATGATAGTATCGTCAATCAACCCTGACGGGAACATAACCACAAAAGAAATGTACGTTATGTAGTTCACCAGCCAAAAAATGTACAAGGTTCAGAATATATGTATTAATTAACCTATCTACAATGATAATTTGAACAGGTAAACTTGCAAATTCAATGCTACCACTAAAATAGAGGAGCACTGCCTGAAACATATGAAAATCACATTACAAACAGAATCTTACAACTTTCATCGGTGCAAGACAACACTTAGAGATTTCAAGTAATAGCATTAACATTAACAAGCAATCTCTAGAGACTTAAACTGCTATGAGCTTAGATGAATAAATCACAGTGTGCAGCTTTATTTGGGTGTGATTTACTCCCACTGTCCCAATTGGTGGGGTAAACTTTACTTTCAGGTAGTCAGAATGGAAGAGGTTCATCTTCCTTCTAGGGAAGAGTTTTAAAGCATAATGACTAGAAATACCCCGAGAGTATGTCGATGAAAATAATTCCATCAAATTCAATAAAGAAAGTTGAGGGAGTTTATAGTTTTTCAACCAATTTTTTTATTAGCGCACTAAATCGAAGTACAGCTGGTCAATCGGGATGAAAAGAATAGTATTTAACTGATAAGAGAAATAATGTAGCCAAGCAAGAGGAAGGAGGGGAGAGAGGCTCTAGAAATCCAGGGCAAACTAACTACAATAAAACATGAATGCTAGATTAAGAAAGAAAGAAAAAACAACTGACCTGAGTCTACTTGACCCAAAGATGATTAATCAATAAATACTCCTACTAGCATATCCTGGAATAAAGGTAAAATATTTCTTTTGCACCACAACCAGAGAATAAATTTATCTTCCCCGGCGCGGAAAAGAGAATGAACTTGAGGCCTCACACTATGTGAACTCAAATCTCAAACATAGCCACCCATTAGGTTCCAAGAAAGAAAAATTGTAATCCGGATTTAAATCAGGGACCTTCAATATCCATTCAGCATATGTTCCAGGGATCTTACTGTTTACCATGAACAATCAGATCTTTCATAATAGTACATGTAAAACCACCCAAGCAACAGAAAAAGAAAACAGTACCAGAAGTAAAACAGACAAAATAAAAGCCGATCAGCAATAAAGACTGTAACAGAAAAAATAGGAGAAGGCAAAACTACCAATGCCGAGATGCTGCAATCTGATGCTAGAGGAATGGAGCTGATAAGTTGCTCTTTCTCCAGGTCCCAGATCATAGTTGATGATATTTCACCAGAAGCATACTGTAGAACAATCAAAGAAACATTGTAAAACAGCAAAACATACAGCTTAACATATATTTTATGCACTCTGAAGAGAGCCTATACCATATATCCAGACTGCTGCTGCCAATCCACAACAGCGTTTACACTCCGGGCACCAGGTCTATGCCCTTGGACTGAAGAGAAAGCAGTCACGAGTCTCTGTTTACCCTTAACAGAGTAATCTTTCCATATCCGAACACTTCCATCACCTACAATAAAAAATAAACCACAAGTAAATACCCCCCTCCTCTCAAAAAAAAAAAAAAAAAGAAAGAAGAAGAAAAACAGTAATAAAATATTTCACCAAGCAAAGTTCAAAACAGAAATAAAAAGATTTACTTGAGGCGACAAGAAGCAGGCTATCATCAAGCTCATTCACCAAACAGAGCTTTGATACACCCTTGTCTGGATAATCATGATTACTGAAACTGTTGAGAAGAGTGGCCTCTTCGTAATTCCACACCCTAGAAAGAGAAAACAGCTAAGCAATCAATATATACCAACTGTTTAAAGAAAGAGAATGACAGGAAAAAAAATCTGCTCTCATATAATTGTATAAAAAAATAAGAGATCAAGTACTACTATGACGCAATTATCGCAATCAATCACAAGCTAAACAGTCAATAGATCAGTAACGTATGAAGCTGAGTTTCCACCCAATACTACTGATCCACAGATGGTAGGCTAGTGTTTACTTTGATCATAAAAGCAGCATTTATCTGATAAGTTAATGGGTCCTTTCCAGAGTATATAGCTTCAGTAGCTCCTCCTAGAGTTGTATTTTTGGTCAGATCAACCGCTTTTAGATACGATTCAGTCCGTTTCATGCAAAATCCAGATTAGATTTTTTAACAAACTTTGATATAAAAAAATTACAATTTTATTCGTCTTTACACAATTACAGGAATTGCAATTCATGTTATCCTTAACACAGTTTCCAATAATTGACTATTTATCACCTAAAACATACCCTCCGTCTAAGATGAGTGTCCACTTTGACTTGGCACATGGTTTAACTAAAGTCATTAGACTTCAATACAAGAACGAAACGACTGGTGGTAATCATGTTATTTGTGAGGTATACAACCAATTTGTGGTTATAAATCATACTTGATTTTCCGTAAGAGAAAAGGGACATTTTTTCAGACCATCCCAAAATGGAATGGACATTAATCAAAGATAGGAGGGAATAACAAACGTATCACAAATATCGATTTGAAGGATGCACATGTTAACATTTAGATATAGAAAGTGGACTCTCCAAGCAGGACAGGTGAAGTATTTTTTAACTCTATAATTTGGGAAAATGAGTTGGTTGGGTAGTATGATATATTTTTAAAAAAATGTTAGTCGATTCATGCACCATTACACGTATGGCTCAAGGGAACTAAATGGTACTGCTGTTTGGATTGAGCTGAAGATGATGTCAATGTCCATCAACTATGTGCTGCAGTGTTGATGGGCTCAAGGCTGAAATGAGGTTTAATGTGTTAGATTTTGGCTCGTCTTACATCACGCGAATACATAGTATACCGTAAATGCCTAAACGGTTGAGGGGTTGAGAGCCTCTGAACAATACATTTATTTCAAGCAACTGTCGGAACAATGTCCACAAATCAACACCATGTCTACCTCATAAAGCAATATAGTTGTCACTTGTCAGGATAGAAGATGCAACAAAGTTGTAAGAATTGAGAGGAAATGTAAACAAGGTTACCTGATCCGTTCTCCCTCATCTGCAGCAACCACAACTGGAACATAAGGATGTAGCAAAGCCGTCTTGGCACCAGTCTCAAATTTTGTATCCCACCGAGCAATTGGATTGTGAAGCTTGCTTACAGCTGAAACATGATTGCAGAAATCATAATAAATTCAGGATAAAGTGGAACAAGAACTGCAGACCAAGAAGTAAAGTGGACCCACAAGTGTGCTGGCATTTTGCTATATGGTCGAGAGCGAATTTCTCCCTCTCCTCTCGTTTAGCCAAAATCTCTTCATTGTCATCTGCTGCACTAAGAAGGGGCTTAGAGAAGTGACCGCAACTCCAATTGTAGATAGTGGATTGAGGAAGGAAACTGCGCTCTGAAACTCCAGAAGCTCCAGAGCCTATTAGAGGATCAGCTAAGCCCCCTGAGTCCATTAAGTGAGGCCTGAACTCCAAAGAACATACTCTTCGTATTCCTATTCCAGTCAAGTAACTTGGGCGAGGAGGACTAACTGGAGGAGTTCGAAAGGTCAGAGGCAGGTGACCTGTTCATGGCTCAAAAAAGTACTTCTGATTAGAAATTTTAGTGAGAAAACCGTGATTTAATCAGAGGAAAAACAAATAATATTATCTGGAAGCTGTATTAGATCGAAACAAGGTAGATGTAGAATATTAACAGCTGCAATTTCCATTTATTGTTGATATTGAAACATAGGGGGAAAGATGCAATAATAGTGAATCCAATCAGTAAGATGTTTACCTCCATTCATGTCAAACCAAGAAGACGAGCGAGCTAGTCCAGCAATATTATTGGTAGGAGGAATTGTGGTTTCACCTGGCCTGACCCCACTGCTAGAGGGCCTGGCTGACTTTGCCACCACTTGCTCAATCCCAATTATGGATAGAACTCGTCGGCCTAGGGCAGCAATGCGGGGTGATGGATCCTTGGCCAGTGTACACATGGCCGATACACACTGAGAATACAATGCATTGTCCAGTGCTCTTGGCCCCATATGATTAACCACCCCATTGCTAATGCCGTCATTCAGTATGCCAGAATCAGAATGCTGAGATGAATCATCGGACAGAGGAGAACCGTGCATTATACCCGATGTAGTAAGAGGGCTGCTGGAGGAGACCCTGGCATCCCTGGCGGCAGATTGGTTGTCACCTCCCACTCGTAACAAGGGACCAATTTGAGAGTACTGACTTGGAGTCGTATACCCACTACCAGTTCCCCTGACGGCAAAAGAAGGCAATGAACTAAGCCCAGAGTTTGACTGAGGTTTCCAATATGCAGCCGCGATTGATTTCAGGTGCTTGTTGTGGCCAAATGCAAACCGTGCCAAAGCTGTAAATCAGTTTAAAGGTGAGATGCTATATTCTTTGCAGCTTGCCCTTATTCGTCACAACAAACAGAAAAACAGGGAAGCATGACAACCTGCAACTTATAAAATTACATACTACCTTGGACCATAAATAATGGACATGTTTGACCAGGCTCATAGTTTTAGAAAATGCAATTGAACACACATACACACACACACACACACACACATATATATATATATATATATATATATAGGTAGTTGTTCAAATAAAACCCTAAATAATCTACAAACCGTGAGAACCACTAGAATCCAAGAATTTGATATTTGTTGATCTTAGTTGAAATTTGTGGATCTTAGTGTTATTTTGACTAAGATCCAAAAATATCAGATAAGATCAACAAATATCAAATAAGATCCACAAATATCAAAATTTTGGATCCTAGTGGTTCTCACGGTTTTATTTAATAAGTCCCTATATATACACATAAACTAGTGCGTGCCCACGCCCAAGGGCACGGAACAGAGCTAGAAATTAAAAAATTAAATTTTTCTATAGTTAAATAATATTTCATTTACAATTTAAAATAAGTTAATTAATAATTTAATTAAATATATTAAAAAATAAAAAATACTAGAGATATATAAAGAGATTTTAGAGAAAGAGAGCATTGATATGTGTGTGAGAGAGGGGGGAGGAGGGTGGGATTGTGTTTTCTTGGGATTAGTAACTTTTGTTACTGTTCATAAGAGCTTCCCCTCCATATATTATAGATATATATATATATATATATAGAGAGAGAGAGAGAGACAGAGACAGAAGTTGTGGACAAAATTTCCTTTTTATTCCATACAGGATAAATTTTATTCCATGTAAACTTCCTTTCTATTCCATACAGGATAGCTTTCGAATGAACATCTTAGTCAAAGCAGCCCTGAAAAGGGAATGTTGGAACCTTATTTAGGATCCGAGGGAATACTAGAAACGCTAAAACTAAAAATCATACAAGATAGCAAGAGAAACAGTAGCGTATACTGCTTCATATATTACAAGCCACATCACTTGATCTTTTTTGGAACCTAGCACCAATAGTATGTTTGTATCTGACTAAGCCTAAAAGGCTAAAACTGACTAAAACAGAAAAATCAAGACCATCTTTAAAGGATGCTCAACATGCATAACCTTGTATTACAAATCAATGATGGAACAGTCACGTATTCATTATTTCTTTTACAGATGGTGAATTAAGTTCTTCAATAGCATCTCAATTTACAAAAAGCACTGAACTAAGGTTCTTATGAACAGAATTTTGGGCCCCTCTGTGGCGAAATAGTCATAACATATTATAAATCTAGTACAACAGATAAACCCAATTTAAGTAAATGGAATAGTCCAAAGTGAAGTATGTCAATAGCTGAAAAAATACTCAACTTATAGAAGGCATCTAATATTCATCAATACATCTCGATGTCATATTCTCGGCAACCGATACACACCGATACGGCACAAAGCCACAGAGGTAGTACATAGACATCTTGTTAACATCCATAAATTCATTTTCTTTACTTGGTCTTAACCATCCCGTTTTCGGCCACCACATTGTGAGCTGACTATTCTGGATTCAAGCTGCGTAGGACATAAGGGCAGTAAAGCTCTACCTACCAAGTTTGGACTCAGCTGCATAACTGGGCCCGAACTCAAGACCACTAGTTAAGCTAAAACAGCCCCCTACCAGCTGAACTACGCACTCGGTGGTGTTAATCATCATTCAATAATTATAAGACACCAAAGAGCACAGAAGAATTTTGTAAGAGGAAAGATATAGTCAAAGAATAGCAGTAAGCTGGTGGACTGTGGATATGACATTATTTTGTCTCAGAATTCACACCATATTAAGTATTAAATGGTTTCAACTGATTCAATTGTTAAGCTCAACAAAGTTCTCAATTAACTCGACAGAAAACTCCAAGCATAAACAATTTGCAGAAGGGAAAACACAAATCGTCATACCTACAGCAACCTCTGCTCTGACCAATGGACTTCCGTCTGAAACAACTTTTAAAAGACACTTAACAATGCTAATTTCAGCTTTTACTTTTTCATCATCATCACATTCTTCATCTCCATCCCTAGATGAGTCAAATCCAACATCAAGCAAAGTGCCCAGTGCAAAAACAGCCGAAGCTCTAACCTGAAACAAAGTGCTCCCAATTATTAACAAGCAAGGAGTGTCGATTGATAATATAACTGAATTTATGATGAATATTAAAAACTAGTCGAAAAAAAAATATATTATCATTAATATTATTAATAAGGTATAAATCTAGTCAAATTCATTTAAAATAATAAAAATAAGGTTAACCTCTGGTTGGGGCTCCAATAGGAGATGCTCATATATAGCAGGAGCATTTGCTTGCAAGCCTATCAATTGTGCCTCAGTAAAATCATCCCACAACTTTCCGAGGCATAGGCAAAGCCATTGTAAAAATAAAGGCTCAGTTTGTGCATCATTAGGATTTGACCCCCGGAGGTGCTTCAAGCAGACATGAACTAGATCAGCTTCAACACAAGCTTCCTGACCCCGTCTGTTTCCATCTACAATGACAGCCAAAACAAATGCAGCCATTGCACGCTGCTCTGGATAAGCTTCCACGCTATCAAGAAACCTGATAAAATATGTGTGCCCACCATCCTTCACCAGATCATCTTGACAAGACTGATATTCCATAATAGAGAGTCAATAACCGGTGATAATAAAAATCTGGAAGTCAGAAGCGCAAGGGAAAGCCTCAAAAACCAACGATATCAAGAAATAGATCAAAAGTGGGGAGGTAGAGAGAGGGGCTGTAAGAAAAAACATATGCATCCCTCAGTATGACAGTTAAAAGTTCATTTTGACAAACCTTATCAAGTGCAAGTATCTTTGTCCAGATAAAGACGAGAATCTGTCGAAGTTCTGGACTAGTTGTTTGCAACAGCTTTAGAACATATGGAAATATTCCTACAGACAAGGCCTACCAGAGGATAAATTTGTCATGCAAGGGAATTTAAAGAAGACCATCAGTCGAAAGAGCAGGTACAAAAAGGATGAAGATCAACTAAAGCTAAAATCATCTCACCAGGTCAACAGCCCATGGACCCATATCCAGAAATCTACCAAGAAGCACAAGAGCACGAAACCTATGGCATTGACTGAGTAACACCTACATGAAGACACAAACAAACGCACAGATTAAGTGGGCAGAAACTTATTAAACAAACCAGCAAGCATACAGCCCATAATAGAATTACAGAACCAAAAAATACGCAAGAGAAAGAAAGGGTTCATAACAAGCTCTAATGAGAGAACAAAAACCAGACAACAGAAGTTGAACTGGAGTAAATGCTCGCTGTGAAAAGGAGGGAAATCACCATAACTTCTGTTCATCCATTCATATCACGGGCCTGGACCACAAATCCTTCAATATTCAGGAAAATGAGATCCAAGCAAACACTGGTGATATGAACAACAGTTGCAAAGATTGATAGCATGTGGAACAAAGGGCTCCTTACACAAGCCACGCACGAATTTTATTTAAGCAAGCAGGCACCAAACATGAATCAGCATAAACATACTGTCTGACAAAACTACGGTGAAATCCAGTGCAACAGTCAAAAGCAGCAACTCTTTCACACAGCATTTAACAACATATACACCAAAACAGTATGTTGCCTCAACAAACGGCACATCCGCTTCAATTTGATAACCACCTTCCAAGAGTACTCATGTCAGATAGTTGAGCCTTATTCAGTCATTCCAAGCCAGAGGAAAGTTGGCAACCAGATACGTATTAACTCCTTTGCAAACCAGACTTCATATAGAGATTACTATAATTTATGCAAGGCGTGGAAAGTTCATATCAGCAGATGATTTTAGCAGAAGATTGAGAATTGACCAAACACTTAACGGATATCAACAACAAAATAAACGTGCTACTGTTTTCATCAAAAGCACTTACGTGAGTGCGTGTAGTGAGATAGAGACAGGAAGGGGATGCAGAAAAAAGAGTCTACAGGAAAAGCATATAGAGCACTGCGGACCAGACGGATAGCCATACCTGAAGAACAATAGGCAACTGCTCCGGTGGTTTCTTAAGCTCGGACCCATGATCAAGCCACACCTCAAAAGCAGTTAACTGCTCCGTGAAAAATGGACTTGGCTGAGGAAAGAAATAAGAAAATGACATCACTTCATTATATGATAACTAGGAAAAGAAAGGCAACACACCCGAGTACCACTCAGCCAAATCCTAGAGCATTTTCTTATAAAGAAAGACACATCAACAATAATATAA
>JAOWAN010000047.1:602356-615289 GCA_028566635.1 Lobelia cardinalis | reverse complement strand
CTACCGAAAATGAGGTGTTCTTGTTCAAAAACTCGTGTATGTTACCAAAACCCAGATCTGTCCATTTTGGAGATCGATGGAGATTCAAGAAATCGCGTGTGTTCAAGAACTCGTGTAAGTTACCAAAAACTAGTCGCGGAAACCATACTTTTAGAATCAACACGCTCCTTCAAGAACCTAGATCTGTTCGTTTTGGAGATCGATGGAGATCCAAAACGATGAAAATCGAGATTCAAACCACTGGCGTCCATGGATTTTACCAAAACCCAAATCAATTTCTTCAATGGAGATCCAGCCATGGCATCGATTCAGCCAACTATTGTTCAATGGAGATCCAAAGGTCTTTTTCTTCAATCTGCAATCCAAAATCATGTTGGGTAATTGATGTTTGACGATTTAGATGCTCCACACATTAATTGAGAATTCCAGTGTTTGAAGGGTGATCAACCTGGCGTGGATCTGGGGAAGTGCAGTTACGTTGAAGGTCTTTGTGAACTTTTCAATTTGAAGCGACTGTTCAATTGGGGACGGGGGTGGCGATTTTCTGGTGGTGCAGTGGGGCGGGGGTAGTGGCGTGGTGCAGTAGTCTTTCGGATGGTGGGGTAAAGAAAAGGTTGGTTGGTGGTTGATGGGTAGCAACGGGTTGAGGAGGACGGTAGCGATGTCGATTATGGAGGCGGGTTTGGAAGGTACCGGTGGATTAGTGAAGAAGAGGGTGGGATCGAGGGAGGAGGGGCGGTGATGGGTGGAGCCGTGGATGGCGATTGGTGGAGGCGGTGGTGGGTGGAGCCGTGGTTGGTGGTGGAATGATGTTAATTAAACACATAATTTATTTTTTAAAAAAATAATTAACTAAAATAATACATGCTAAATTATATAATTAAGTTATAATATAATGTTAATTAAATACGTAATTAATCAAATTTATCTTATGAATTAATTTAAGTCAAGAATTAATTAAGGTAATTATAATTAGTCTAAATTAAAATTTTAATTTATTTAGAAATATATAAATATTTATTTTGATAACTTTCAATTTACCCCTGAACTTTACGTAGGGGAAAATTAACAAAAAAAATTCTTAAAAAACTTACGTATTTTGCACGTTAGTTGAATTTCGTTAAGTTTCTAACAAATCCGTCAAAAAAATCTCATTTTGAAACAAAAATGCAACATTATGGCCCATTTCGAAACTTTTGAGACCTGGGGACCTATTTTGAAACTCCACGAAAACAAAAGAGCCTAAAATGAGATTAACCCTCTAATAAATCCAAAGTTCAAAGCCTTGCTCATGCGGATTCTGATGGCTATGTTTTTAATTTGGAGTTCAATACTCTATTTAGTTTAATCTTAGTGGAAGTCTATTGTTTTATGAGTTTGATTTCAGTACTTGATCACATCTAAACCGAGCCCGGATCATCATCATCGATGCTCTTAGAATTTAGAATGTCAGCACAGCAGCTCGAGTTTATCGATCGACAAGCCAACTTAGGGTCAACGTTATGCTCTACAGGTTGATAATCTTTCTAATAATTTTTATTTTTTTGTATAAATTATTATGACATTTGCCATACTTCTAATGTTTATGGATCCGATCCATCAGTCTGCTTTTTTGAATTGAAAAATTTTCTACGAATCTGGCTCTCCCCCGGTTAGAAACAAAACTTACTTCTCCAAGCCCCCATCTGATTAAAATAGCTTTTGGATTAGATTAGGTCGATTCCTACCGTGATTAAGTTACCAGATCATGAAAGCATCATCAGATTAAAACAATGAAAAGTGTGTTGTCTTGAAGCTCTTGTTCATAATAATAATGCAAATTATACGTGGATGATCCAAAATTTTCTATCTTGTATTCCTCCTTTTCTCCCACACCTTATCCCCCCGATAAGTACTAGAAAAAATTAAACCAAATTGCAGTGCATGAGTACTGCTTTTTGGTAGAATTCCTTCTCTCATAGTCATGATATTCTTCTATTATTATTCCTAAAAATGTTGATGACTTTCCCCATCTGGAATAAAAAAATGGGAATATTGGGTCGGACAAACAAGAAAAACGAGATTTTTCCTTTTTTTGTTTGGAATGGAGGGAGCATGAAATTTTATCTACTGAGCAAGCTATTGATAGTATATCATATGGAAGTGATCAGCAGTATGAGAAAGTATCATGTTGGGTGTGCCCAAGAACATGCACCAAGGACCATCTCTACTAATCTTGAATATATTTACAGAAGTAACAGAAAATTTGATGTTAAGAGTAAATCAGAACTGTCTGAATGTAAGGTTCAAACGGCCTGGACAAAGCATAGTCTCTTTCAACAAACAAGGAGGAGCAGACCGGGGAATAATAGATTTCACTCCGTGATATACATGCCTAGACTTGCCACCGAATATCAATACGTCGCCCGATTCCAATAAAATCTTCTCCGCCTTTTCAACATCCCTGTTATCCCCGTATAAGAATTCTGCAGAGTCACCAACTGAGAGGGAGACAACGGGCAATCCTTTATAAAGGCTCTCTTGACTTTCATCACGATCCTACATTTGAAAAACAGAAGGGTATTAGCATCTCACTTATACTTGTGCATTCTCAAGTTAGATTAGGGGTAGAGCCAGCTCTGCATAGCGGAGCTTTGAGTGTTTGGATTTGAATGTTTTACTTCAAATCGACTTCAAGCCGAGCTTGAGCGTACTTGAGCCAAAGGACCTTAGTTTAAGTTTGACTCAATTATTTCACAAACCAAAGTATATACCACCCAACCTTGAGCTTTAAAAGCATATGTCGGAAATATTCTGTGAATCTAAACATAATATACATAAACTTTATAAAGATTGTGATTACTGAGCCTATTTGGGCTAACCAAGCTGAGATCATTGATAACTTAAGCATTACATCATGTTTGAGCTCAACGCGAGTCTTATGTAGGCCAATTTGAGTCAAGCCTCATTGAGCAACCCCATCTCAAGTAAACTCAACATAGTACAAAGCTCTAGTGCATTTATTTTGTAACCAACAAGAATATGTAACTGACCACTAACCTGATGAAGACCAAGTCTGCCACTGGTTGTATAGAAGTTGACTATACAAACGTCTGGAGAAATCCCAGGAAGCACTTCCTCTGGATTGCTCGAATCATCTTGCTTCTTTATTATGGCATGAGAATCCTCAAGTGCCTTCTTCACCAACGAAATAAATTGGGGAGGAATATCATGTGCATCTAATCCATCACTTTGCTGTTCTTCATACTTTTTTTGAGGATCCCAATTACGACCAAGACACATCATCTGCAAACAAAGCTTCGCTCCACCTTGGTAACCAGGCTGGTAAAATCCTCCTGGCCTGAGACCGAGTTCTCGACACTTCTTAACAATTTCGACCTAATCATGAATGGTAGGTTAAAATGCATCACATATATAGCAATGCCAATTTTTTGAGGTCCGTTGATCAAAGAAAATGAAAAGGCTGATATTTGAAGAAAAGAGTAGAAATTTTCATTAAAACTGAACAGATGAGAGGTAACGAAACAAACCATAAAACTACGATTGCTGGGGTTTCCATACTTAAGAAACACATCGGTCTCTCTTATGTACAAAAGTGGGAGAACATATTAAAGTAGATAATTGCTCAAACAGATGCTTCAATATCTTCTAGTTATGAAAGAAAGAAACCAAATTTCAAAATGAGAAGTACTGAAAGATTCAGGGTTGTGCTGCATTAATTATAAAAAACTTAGCTAGTTAGAGCAAACTGAGAACCCTTTTTAATAGATAATTTCCACTTCTAATGAGCATTTGAAGAAGAGGAGAAAACTTTAATTTACAAAATTAATGGGGATCTAAATCAATACCTGGTCATTAAGGTTGACGTAATTTTTAAGGAGAATCATTCCAGGTCTCAGTATTTCTTCGGTCTTTTTGACGGAGTCCATTTTAATCTCTTTGTCCTTCTTCCATTGGCGAAACAAATGCTTATACTCTGAAGATTTCCTGCTATTGGCTTGACAAATATCAAACGGTTTAACTGCAAGCATATCCTCACGAGAATGTGAATTTCCAGTCCCAAAGGACTTAGCAGAATACTTGTGCTGCTGCATTGGTGTTCTGTTAGGATAGTGCACACTCTTCTTCCCAAAACTAGTGCGCAAGGACGACTCATCTCCCTCCTGCCTTGTAAAATCTTCTGGTTGTAACCTCTTATGGTGAACTTTATTAAATTCCTCTACACCATCATATGACCTTTGACCTAGAGTAGGTCTCAAGTCAATTCTGATACTTTTTTTAACCTTCAGACCAAACTTAACACTATCTCGAAGTGAAGTCACTTTCTTTCCATAAGCAGCCTCAACACCAACCTACATAATTACAGAACTCAAGTCAATTTCAGTTCAACAATCCATACAAATCAGAACCAACACCCGGTACGCAGATAAAACCCAAATGATCGTGAACAACATCCAAGATCAGGCTCAATATTGAAATCATGCCCAACAACAGTGCTAAACAAATTTTAAATGGATAGTTCATGATCATTGCTGCCGCAAAACAGAAAACTTCTTCACAGACCAAAAAGCCAGACCTTTTTTAATTTGAAAGTTTGATGATAGAAAAATGCAAAGTGGACTTTTTGATCCTGAAGGAGTATAAGGAGTCCACCTTTTATCTTTAAGAAAGTCAACATACAACCAAATAAAATCAAACTTCAAGTTGTAGTTTTGTTACATAATAGGTGAAATATCTACCAAGTTCTAGCATATAACAATTACGTAGAATATCAAAAGCTTAAATTTTTATAATTAGGGAATGAATCACTGATCAAAATGTGCTAAATTTGAACAATATTAATAAAGAAGGAGACAAAAGTGAAATCTTTGTACAGAACAGCGGTACATTATAAGAACTGAAAAGAAGAAAACGAAGAAACTTCATCATACCTTGTCAGACTTCATTCTGATCAGAAAAGAAAATTTGCAGGAAATTTGGGAGAGAGTGCAAGGGTACCGCGAGCATGAGCAGAGGAATCCCCGATTCATTGACTCGATTGCTCAAATAGTGAAAAATAGTCAACCTTTCCTTATTTGTTGGGGATTTGGAGTTTTAAGATTAGGGTTTTGGCTGGGTTTTTTTGGAACCCGTTGGGGAATTGGAGTGTGATTGTGAATTGAATTTTTTGTGTTTAATCGAAGCGTCGATTGACTAACTTTAATTTGGACCAATCTGTTATTTTCCTAACGTAGAAAGGAAGTACCTGTGACAAATCGCAAACTTAGGGGGGAATAGATGTAATTTAAATTCCTACTACCCCCGGCTATAACGCTACCTGAATGGTTAATTGCTTTATTAAAATTGAACATTGATGCAAACTTTCATGGAGCTCTATTCAGAACTAAGCATCAAGCTGTAAGGAAGGAAGAGAATGACGGAACCTGTGGATCTCAAAAATTCAATTGAACATGAATTCTAATTATTCATCGATGTGGCCGGTGGAACGGACCCGAGACCAATTCATTTATTATTGAAAGCTTAATTGAAGTTAACATGCCCTCGAAAATGGTGTGATTTCGCAAAGAACTCAAATTTTTTTAAAGAAAAATAATAAAATTAATTTTCTCTGTTTATTTCTTATATTTTAGCGTATAAATTTTTTTAACAACTTATAAGAATCAGTTCCAACTTTAATCGAATTCGAATGTTCTTGAACAATTATTGGTGAACTATGTGCAACTTAACACGTTCGGACCAAGTTTGAATCGCTCGAAATTGTTCTAACGAGAGAACTCGCCCAATATTATTATTTAGGCTTTTTCATTTATTATTAATGGGTTAAATTACAATAAATAACAGGTTGTAATGAGTTCAACCTGTTATAACCCATTTAATTAACCAATCAACTCAATTATGTAATAAATAGGTTAAGCTAAAATTAAATTATCATTTGAATATTCTTTCGCACAAAAAAAATATTTTTTACATAATCTAATATACAATTTTATAATTAAATGGGTTGAAACGGATTAAACTGTTTAGCAAGTTAAAGCGGGTTAAAATGGGTAACAAATTGGCAGACCTATTTGTATTAGAGAAAAACTACTTGTATACCCAAAGAGGTTTTAGATATTGGTAGGCCACATTACTCTAACATCAACCTTATAGATGGAAATTACAAATTGTATGAGCCAAAAAGGTATAAGAAAATTCTCAAAAAAGGTATAAGCATCCAAATCTTGTTACAAGAAAATAGAATGGTGAACCAAATCCTGAAGTTTGTCTTTGGTAACTTAGCTTAAATCTCTCTATGTTAGGAATTGTTCCTAGTCTCCGATAAATACTTTCTTCTTTTCCGTAACAAATAGTACCCAACTCCGCCCACAACCGCCACTACAATCAACCCATCAGCCACTGCGATCACCACCAGCACCCATGTTCTCAAGCCACCACTTCTCGCCTTTCTACCGCCGCTTCCCTTCAAAACCTTCACCATGTAACTCACCCCACTCCCTCTATCAACCTGCTTAACCCCTCTAACCTCTCCATATAGAGAACATTCCCTCAAGTTAGTGTACAAAGCAGCAACACACTTGCAGTCATCCATACACAAACCTGCACACAATTCTTTACTTACGTTAACCTTTACTCGACTATCCCTCAGTACACTACTCACTCCTTGCAATTCAAGCATCTCGACGACTTTCACTTTTCCACAAAAATTGTCGTGAGCAGCTTCCACGCTGCAATCAGAAGTGAACCTGTCCCCTCTTGAAACCAATCTGATGCACGAACACACGTTGGTGAAAGTACAAATGCCATATGGCTTACACGCTAAAGGAAGATCACACGTATTGTTGAGAACTTGAAACGACACCTCAAATTGTCCCGTGTGTGGAGAGAAGTAATAAAGCCCCAAATTTCCAGTTCTGTTCCCCAATGCTAGAAACCTTACCGGTTCCTCCAGCTGATCAAGTGTTTGTGAACGTATCTGGGCTATCTTCTGGTTGAAATCGTTTAATATCTCCATCCCTTTGGAAGCCAATCGAATGAAGGTTATGGTCCGATTGTTGGAAGGCTTGAATTCCCAATAAGAATGCTTCCACTTGCCAGAGTTCAAGTATAACGCTATCTTGTCACGATGAATTTCAAAAGAATAGAATGAACTTGAGTTGCTGCTGCTAAAAGAAGTTAGCCTGGTTTCCACGTCGAGCCTCTGCCCCCAAAGCATTACATTTGTTGGAAAATTAAAACTCTGCCATACAATCGCGTTTAGTTCATTTACTAGAACCAGATTGCCAATGTTCATTAACCTCAGTCTCTGCAGCAATAAGATCAAAAAATATCAGTCTATAATATATACAAGGCGTTTTCGACCTTTTTTTTGAGAAAAAAAATAAAATAAAAATACAAAATGCAGTTTGAATTAATTACCTTCACCCCTTGTCTGGAAGTTCCGGTTCTCCACCCAACTCGATCGTTCTGATCCTTCAACTGCAAGTCGCCATGTCGGGAAAAGTCAATCGTACATTTCTCTGTAGTATAAAACCTCGAAAAATGGCCAGAGCTCCAAACTTGGAAATCTCCAAGAAAGATGTCAAGAGAACATGCGTACTTTTCATAGATGGCCTCCACGGTAAGCGCAGTTCTGAACTTTGGATTATTCGGCCGGCCGGAATCTGTCTCCATTAGGAAAGCCCTGCCTATGAATCCTTTGGCATATATTGGGGGAACAGCAAGAGTGAATTGAGAACCAAAATGAATATCAGAAATGGAATTATAAGTTGAAAAATGAATGAGAAGAGAAGCAAGTAAAAGTAGTTTCATTGGATGGAAAACTGCTTTAATTTCTTGGGTGATCTAATTTTCTTGATTAATGTGGCCGTGGTGGCAGGTACGTAGGAATTGGTTGTTTCAGTTCTCAGGAGAAAACCAGGGGGAGAAATTGCAAGAGAAGCTGTCATTGACAAAAAAAAAAAAGTGATTTTAATTTTTTGATAAGGTTTAGTAGTAGTAATGCTCAGTGAGTGAGTTGGTTGGAGGATACCTTTGGATGAAATGCAAATACTCTAATCCACACAAGTACTTACTCCCTAGCTCCCAAAATAATTAATAAATTTTGTTTTAAATTTTTTTCGCTTATTTTGATCAAGAGAGTAACGAAAAAGAAACCAGAAGTAGTTAGTGTCTGCATTTATTTATTGTTGGTTAAATAAAAAGTGAACAAAATTACAGTATTTCGATAGGTGTTTTGAAGTGTTCAATAAATACGTGATAAAAGGGAATTAAGGGGTGGCTCAGTGGTGAAATCGAGCTTACCCAACACACGTAGGACTCTACAGTTTCTTGGGCCCACTATGCTCAATTTTTTGGTTGTCATAATGAGGTGTAACTTTCTAAAAGTGGGGTTTTACGCAACAACACAACTCTTGAGTGGTTTGTTTGTGTAATCTATCCAACCTTTTTCTATGAATGTCAAGTAGGCCATTTGCATTATGCTCTGTGTTTTTTGTAAAGCTTTTCTCCTTTTCTCTTTTTGCTTTCTTTTTTCCCTTTTTTTTTTTTTTTTTTCTGACACTAGCATTACGCTTGAATGCCATCAGGAAAATTTCAATGAAAAGTAAATATTTGGAAGGGTCATGACTTATGGACCCATGTAAAATGAAGTGAAGAAAAATGGAATATTTTATTTCTGTTTTTGATTAAACGGAAATCTGCTCGTGCATGAAAATTTCGCATGTTGTTAGCCCAATAACGGCCCAAATCTTTGTAGCTTTCGATGTGCTCTTAGCTTAGCTTAGCTTAGCTTAGCTTTGTGCTTACAAGCTAGAGGCAGTTTGGGCTGAAAAACTTGTATAGTTTGCATGCATTCGAGTGTTTCATTTAGGCTTGGATCATCAAATCGATTTATCACGATTTTTTTATTTTTTTTGTGGGATTATCATTTTCTCTCTCTCTATATCTTCTTTATTTTTTTTTACTTTAATCATTATAATATATCAAATCAAATCATAAAAATTTAAATTAGTGTTTTATTTGAAGAGGGATAATTTTTTTTGAGATTTATTTCATTTGATCATAAAAAAAATTTACTTTTTATAAGGAATAAATTACACGACCTACGTATTTAAGGGCCTACGGAAAATGACTTTTTTTGAGCCTCACTCTTAAATAACGAATAAAGTTAAAACGTTGCTCTTTAAGTGACATCCATAGAATTGTAAAGATTATTAAGGGTGTGTTTGGATAAGAAATTTTTGGCATTTGTTTTGTTTTGAATTTGGTATAAATGTAATTTTCTCTTTTGCCCCTCAAATTCCATGTTTTTACCCTGCTGCTCATAAACTTTATTTAGCATAGAATTCGAGGAGACCCATTTCAGCTTTTTAGTGATCCATTTTCTACCCACCATCTCTTTTTTTTTCTTCCATGTCTCTTTTATTCTATCTCTCCAACACACACAGACAGAAACACATTGTTACCAAAAATTTGGTACGTGAGCGGGAGGAAGAATTTGGGAGGGCGAAGGAGAGTTAGAGAGAGAGAGAGAGAGAGAGAGAGAGAGAGAGAGAGAGAGAGAGAGAGAGAGAGAGAGAGAGAGAGAGAGAAAGTTTAAGGGAAGAGAGATTTGGTAAATTTTTTCTTGTATTTAATAATCGTGAAACCGATACTATAAATAGTGATCTAAATCCTAGGCAAAATTGGAAAAGGAGTTTATAATACACCCCTTACAAGTTAAACCCAAAACAAAATACTATTGCATAACGAATAAGGACTAGACATAATCTGCGAAACGTTTCGGACGACCAGCGTTCCTCTTGGACCAGGCTTATTGCTCCAGACGTGCTTGGTCCCCTTGTGCCTCATCATCCACCGGCGCATTTAGGCCTGCATCGTCCCCCTGGGGATCCAAAAACACCTTGTCCTCAAGGTGAAGATCAGGGAACGCATTATGGATCGTCTCGACTGGTTCCCGCGTTGCATCTTCCAAGGAGCCATCCGACCACGTAACCAACCATTGATCCTGGGGAGTACCATCGACTAAAATAGTCCGAGAGCGGACAGCAGCGAGGGGACCGGAAATTAGGCGGCCCTTAAAGAACTGATTTGGTAAGGTAGATGAAGGTGGAACACACCCTTGATGCAAGTAAGGTCGGAGCAAAGAGACATGGAAAACATTATGGATTCAACACCCCTCTGGGAGACGAAGTCGATAAGCAACCACACCAAGGTGCTCAATCACCTCAAAAGGCCCAAAAAAATGTCGAGATTACTTTTGAAGAAAGTAGCTTTGCGAACGTGTGTTGGCGATACAGTTGTAATTTGAGAAGGACCATGTCACCTACCGCAAACGACAAATCGCGACGATGCTTGTTGGCTTGGGCACGCATGCGCTGTTGCATTTTGGTTAGATGGGATTTCAGATCACATAGGACTTCCTCACGTTCAACTAAGAGCTCCTCACCTGCTGACTTGCTCATTGCTGGTGACGTTGGAAAAAAGAATGGGGGTTCGTGCCCGTACAAGGCTCGAAGTGGGCTGGTATTAATACCCTCATGGTGACTACAATTAAGTGACAGTTCAACCCAAGGAAGAAATTGAGCCTAGTGATGAGGATGTTCATGTGTAAATGCACAGAGATATTGTTCTAATCCTCTGTTCATTACCTCCGTTTGGCCAGCGGCCTGCGGGTGATAAGTCGTGCTGAATTTAAGATTTGTACCACTTAATTTCAGCAGCTCCTTCCAGAAAGTACTCATGAAAATTGAATCACGATCCGAAACCAAATCCTTGGAAAAACCATGATGTTTTAACAACTACCTCAATAAACACACGAGCAACTTTTAGGGCATCAAAATCAGTAGGTTGTGCACCAAAGTGAGCATATTTAGTCAAGCGATCCACGATGAACATGATCACAGAATATCCGTTAGAGGAAGGTAAACCTGTGATGAAATCCATTGAATCCGCCTCCCAAACCTGTTTCGGAATTGAAAGTGGTTGTTGGAGACCTCCCTGTTTTTGGGTCGAATACTTAGTCGATTGGCATGTATAGCAAGAAGCGACGAACTGCTGGACATCGAATCTCATCCGTGGCCAATGAAAAACGGAAGCCAAACGTCGAAAGGTGTGTTAAATTCCAGTATGTCCGATGATTAGGGAACTATGAAACTCGTTCATCAATTGTTCTCGCAAGGAGGATTCCCGACTAATGCAGATCTGATTCTCAAAATATAAAATGCCGTCATAGCTGCAGTAATGAGGCGGTATTTGGGCAGACGCCAGGGCTGAATGCAACGCCTGTAAATCAGGCATGGTTGAAGTTTCTAATTTCACCACCTCCATTATATGAGGTATTGGCTGAGCATACGACATAAACAAATCTGCTGGTGTCGAGTCCACTTTACGCAGTGACAAGGCATTCACTACCCTATTTGACGCTCCTGGTTTGTACTCAATTCGAAACTTGAATTCCATTAGTTTTCTAATGTAAAATTGCTGGTCGGGCGTCTGAACAACTTGCATTAATAACTCTTTTAGGCTGCGTTGATCACTACGAATGACAAATTCTCACCCAAGTAAATATTGCCACCACTTCTGAACAGCTTCCACGATTGCATACAATTCTTAATTGTATGTGGAGGAGATTCTACGACGAGGGCCCAATTTCTTACTGAAGAAGGCAATAGGAGATGACCATTCTGCAATAATACAGCGCCGATACCATCATCCGATGCATCAGTTTCGAAGATAAAAGGTTGCAAAAAGTTGGGTAGTTTAAGCTCTGGCGCACTAGTCATAGAATGTTTAAGCCGCTAAAAGCTCATTTCGGCTTCAGACGACCAGCCGAACCCATCCTTTTTAAGTAGCTCTATCAACTGTGCGGCCAAAGTAGCATACCCCCGGATAAAGCGACGGTAGTAACCTGTAAGTCCCAGAAAGCCCCGGAGTTGCTTAACTGTCATGGGAGTCGATCATGCCACCATGGATTCAATTTTATTTGGGTCGGCTAGTAGTTCCCCTGCTGTGATGTAATGCCCCAAATACTCAATAGTCGTCTTGCTGAAAGAACACTTGGGCAGTTTAACGAAAAAATAATTAGTGACCAAAATTTGCAGAACCCGGTGCAAATGAGACGCATGGGATTCAACTGTAGTACTATAGACCAGGATGTCGTCGAAAAAGACTATCACAAATTGCCTTAGAAAAGGTTTTAAAATGCTGTTCATGGCTGATTGGAACGTTGAGGGGGCGTTAGTGAGCCCAAAAGGCATGATGAGGAATTCATAATGCCCTTCATTTGTTCGAAAGGCAGTTTTAAAAATGTCAGCCGTATGCATTCTGACCTGGTGATACCCTGACCATAAATCGAGCTTAGTGAAAAAGCGAGCTGCCCCTAATTCATCAAATAGTTCATCGGTAGTGGGTATCGGAAAGTGATCTGGTACCGTGGCTGCATTTAAATCCCTATAATCGACACAGAAGCGATAAGTACCATCTTTCGTTGAGAATTTCAATGAAAGCATCAATTTGTTACCAAAAACTTGGTACGTGAGCAGGAAGAAGAATTGGGGAGGGCGAAGGAGAGTTTGAGAGAGTTTGAGAGAGAGAGAGAGAGAGAGAGAGAGAGAGAGAGAGAGAGAGAGAGAGAGAGAGAGAGAGAGAGAAAGAGTAAGGGAAGAAATATTTGGTAAATTTTTTCTTGTATTCAATAATCGTGATACCGATACTATAAATAGTGATCTAAATCCTATGAAAAATTAGAAAATGAGTTTATAATACACCCCTTACAAGTTAAACCGAAACCAAAATACTATTACGTAACGAATAAGGACTAGACATTGTTAGGATTCACTCTCTATTAGATTTGTTCAATTGCCTCAAAACCTTTTTAATGTAAAAGTCTATTTATCGCGTATTCAAGCCAATTTATATAAACGGACTTTTAAC